>JAWWEE010000486.1:0-10583 GCA_035221455.1 Xenops minutus | reverse complement strand
GCAAGGCCTATCCCTCAAACAACTGCTCTAAACACATCACAGGGATGCTGAAGATTCCATGATCACAGACCTGGAGAACTTTCTGTTCCTGAAGGAGAAGAGCCCAGCTCTGTGTTTGCTGCCCTGAGCTGTGAGACATCAGTCTGCTCAGCTGTAGTGCTGTTAGCCAGCCTGGCAGGACATGGTCTCTGCACTCTCTGTGTCCCTGAGGTCACACCACATCTCCTGGGGCATTCTCAGCACTGGGTCCCACCTCCTCACACATGAACTCAGAGGAGGCTGTGTCCTGCAACCTGACAGTGATGTCCCTCCAGGGCTTTCCACACATAATCCCAGAATCATTCAGGTTGCAAAAGCCCTCCCAGCCCACTGAGTCCATGAGAAAAGGGCTGGAGGGCCATAGGTATGGGGGACCCTTAAATGTGATGTTGGGGCCTCAAATGGGGGAGGGGGTCTGAGGGGACCCCAAAGTGTGTGTGGGCTCTCAAATGGGGGAGATGTTTTGGTGGGGGGCACAGGTATGGAGGGACCCTAAATGGGGGAGGGATCCTGAGGGATTCAGGGCTGAAATTTGGGGGCTTCAGCGTTACTGGGGGGCCCAGTTTGGGGTGGGGGGGGTCACCCTCTAATGCCCACCCCCTACCCTCCAGAATCTCCGGCTGCCGGTGATGCCCCGAACCCCAAAAGCAGGTGAGGGACTGGAGGGGGGGGGACACTCGGGGAGCGGGGGGGCACTGGGAGTATTTGGGGGGTCTCTGTGCCCCCCTGACCCCCCTGTGACCCTCCCTGCCCCTCCCCGTGACCCCCCACAGCTCCTCTGGCTTCAACTTCCGGCCCCCCCTGTTAGCAGGAGGGGGGCAGCCCCCAGGTGAGACCCCCCCCCTCAAAACCTGGGGGGGACCCCTTGGAGGGAGGGAGGGTCTTGAGGGGAGGGAGGAGCCATTTGGAGGTGTTTTCAGGTGGTTTGGGGGGGTTGTTGGGTTTGGGGGGGCCCTGGGGAGGCACTGATGAGGTTCTAGGGGTGCGCTGGGGAGGCTTTGGGGAGTCATTGGGATGGGGGGGTCTGGGGGGTTATTAAGGTTGAAGGGACCCTGGGGGGGTTTTGGGGGGTTGGGAGACCCTGGGAGGGTTTCTGCAGGATTTTTTGATCTTTGGGAGCTTGGGGGTTTTTTTGGGGGGAGCCTGGAGGGACTTGGGGAGGGGCGTGGGTGTGTCTGAGGGTTGTTGAATCTTTGGGGGGATCATTGGGGTTGGGGGGCTTTGGGGGAGGTCTTTGGGGTTGGGGGGACACTGGGACAGCTTTGAGGGGTTAGGGGTGACCCTGCGTGTGTCCCCCCCGCCCTGAGGGTTCATTGAGCTTTTAGGGGGGCTGGGGTGGGGACACTGGGGGTGGGCCATGGGGCTGAGATGGTTTGGGCATGCATTGGGGGGTGAGGAAGTTGTGGAGTGCACTGGGGGGGCAGTGGGGGCCTGGGGGTGACCCTGTGTGTCCCCCCCCTCTCCCAGGCCTCCTGCCCCACTCCCCCTCCCTGCCCCATGGCGACAGCGGCTTCGGGAAAGGCTGGAGCAAGAGACCCCTGAGGTGAGGAGTGGCCAGAGGGTCCTGGGGATTGAGGGGGTCCCTGGGGGTTGGGAGATGGAGGTCCTGGAGGTTGGGGGGTTGCTGAGGGTTGGGGATCTGGGGGGCTGAGGGTACCTGGGGAGGGGGCTGGAGAGGATTTGGCTCAGATATGGGGCATTTTAGGGTGATTTTGGGCGTCATGGGTCAGATTTGGGGCGAGGTGCTGTTGGGGGCGCCTTTGGTGCAGTGTGACTTTCTCCTCACACCCTCTCCCGAGCCCACTCACCCCCTAAATTCCCCTCTAAGCCCCACTTTTCCTCCCCAGCCACCCCCTGTCTCAGGCCGTGTCCTTCAGCATCCCCTTCGGCCTCGACAGCGACGTCGACATCGTGATGGGCAACCCTGTGGGGGTCCCTGCGGGGGCCGGGGGGGCCCTGCCCCGCTCCGCCAGCACCGACAGCCTGGCCCTGGGCCCCTCCCGCCGCCTCCCGCCCCCTCGGCCGCCCCCCACTGCCTCCCCCCCCGCTGCCCAACGGGGTCCTGGAGCCCCCTGAGCCCCCCAGCATCGAGGAAGCCCTGCAGATCATCCACAGCTCTGAGCGCCTCCTCCCCGATGGTGCCCCCGACGCCTTCTACCTGCACTCCCCAGACCCCGCCGTGGGTGCCGGGGACCCCCAAACCCCCGCCGTGCCCCAAACCGGCCCTCCGGCCCCCCAAAAATCTCCCCCCGTGCCCCAAAACACTCCGTCCCGCACCATGACGAGCTTTGCCGAGCGCAAGAAGAAGCTGGAGGAGGCGGCCGGGGGGTCTGCGGGGGGAGCGACCCCCGCGCTTGGGGGGTCCCCTGCACCCCCCGCAGGTCCCCCCGAGGCGGGCGGGGGTCTCAGCGCCGAGATGAGCCAGCTGGGGGCCCGGCTGGAGGAGAAGCGTCGCGCCATCGAGGCGCAGAAGAAGCGCATCGAGGCTATTTTCGCCAAGCACCGGCAGCGCCTCGGGCACAGCGCGCTGCAGCAGCTGCGGCGGGAGGAAGAGGATGATGATGAGCAAGGCAATAAAGGCCCGGGCCGGGGGGCTCCGGAGAAGCTCCCGCAAGCCTCCCCCGGGGCAATACGAAGCGGCGGTGGCCCGGCTTGAGCGCGGCGCTGAGCTCGCTGCAGCTCGACATGCAGCGCCTGACGCAGCAACAGGAGCGGCTGCTCCTGGAGCAGCGCTCACCCGGAGCTTCCCAGGCTTGGGTGATCCCCCTCCCCAAATCCTCCAAGGCCGGAGGGACCCCCCCCGGCGCCCCCCACGGGTACCCCTAAAGCGCCCGCGTCGCCCTCGCCCGCCAGGAAGGTGACGGCGACCGCCACGACGTCGGGGGGTGGCACCGCGGTCGCCACATCGGGGGGTGCGGTCGCCACATCGGGGGTCCGCAAGCCCCCCCGAAGCCCCCGGCGGCCCCGTCCGGCCGAGCTGCGCCTGCCCCCCCTGACGAGGGTCCTGACCCCCCCGCACGATGTGGACACGCTGCCCCACCTGCGCAGGTTCTCCCCCAGCCAGGTGCCTGTCCAGACGCGCAGCTCCTTCCACTTCGCTGACGGGCAGGAAGACGAGGAGGAGGAGGATGAAGGAGGAGGAGGAGGAGGCGAGGGACGCCCTCCCCCCGCGACATCGGGACCCCCAGACTCGCCAGAGTTGCTCCCGCCCCCCAGCAAAGGGAACCTGCGGCCGCGGGTGTCCGGGGATGGGACCAGCGACGTGTCGTCCCCCGGAGAGCGCGGGGGTCCCGGGGGGCCCCCCGAGGAGGAGGAGGACGACGACGAAGAGGAGGAGGAAGGAGAGGGGAACTCGTTGGAGGGGTCCCCCACCGAGGGGGGGACCGGGGGCCCGCGGGCCAGCGTCGGGTTCTTCTGCAAGGTGAGGTGGGGGGAGACAGAGGGGCATGGGGATGGGGGAGTTATGGGGGGACATGGGGAAGGGGGGGCATGGAGGGGACATGAGAATGGGGAGCGGGGTGGGAGTGGGATGGTGGATGGGGTGGCACAGGGACAAGGGACAGGGAGGGACTGGGTTGGGATGGATGTTGGTGGCACAGGGGACAGTGGGGATGGTGGCAGGGGGACACGGGACAGCGACACAGGGATGGAGGTGATAGAGGAGGTGGCCTAGGGACATGGAGTGGTGGCACAGGGACAAAGGGACCTGGAAGACACCTTGGGGACACGATGGGGCGGTGGCAGGGAGGGACGCGGGGACAGGGTGTGCAGGGTGGGGGATCTCTGGGGGTCCCATAGGGGGTGAGGTCAGTCTGGAGGGGTCTGGGGCTGTCTCATGGCCCCTGTCCCTCTCCCCTATCCCCTTGTCCCCGTCCCTTGCCCCCTGTCTCATGTCCCTGTTCCTGTCCCATGTCCCCTGGCCCTTTCCCAGCTGGATGACTCAGACGACGCCCCCCCGCGCCGCGCCCCCCCCCAGCTCCGGCAGCGGCGGCTCTGGGGGGCCGGGCAGGAGCAGCCCCCAGACAGGTGAGGAGGCGGCCCTGGAGAGACCACCCAGCCATGGGGGATCTCCCCAAAACCGGGGGGACCCAGCCCAGGGCACCCACCCAACCCTGGGAGGGAGAGCACCCAAACCTGGGTGCTGAGGGGGGCTGCCACCCCTGTTTCTCCCCCCCAGACCACTAGCAGAGCCCCCCAAGGAGGATTTGGCTGGGGGTCCTTCCTATTTCCCAGCCCCTTCCTCCCCGTACCTCCTCACGGACGGTTTTGGGGGGTCCCTCATCCGTTTCTCCCCCCAGGCCACCGGCAGAGCCCCCCAGTCCCCTCCCCCCTCCCCCCCCCCGGCGCCCGCCCGGCCCCCCGAGGATGATTTTGGGGGGGGGTCTCGGCGGGGGGATTTCACTCGTCTCGAATACGAGCGGCGGCAGCAGCTGAAGCTCATGGAGGAGCTGGAGAAGGTGCTGCGCCCCGCCCGGGGCCCCTCCCGTGCCCCTCGGGGTCCCCCCCGCGCCCCCCGTGGGCCCCGGCCCCGCTGCTGTGACGACTCGGCCCTGGCACGAAGCCCCCCCAAGGGGCTCCTCGGTATGAGGAGGGGGCACGGGGCGGGGGGGGCAAGGGGTAGAGACCTCCCAAGGATGTCCTCGGTTTGGGGGGCGGGCATGGGGAGGGGCTGGAGATGAATAAGGGGGGGTACAGGGCTCCAGGGGTATCCTGGAGAGGAGGGGGCACGGAATGGGGTGAATGAGGGAGTAGAGACTCGCCAGAGGGGTCTTCAGTATGGGGGGGGAGTGATGGGGGGTGGTAAGGGGGGTCCAGTCCCCCCATGGGGGTCCTTACTATGTGGGGGGTGGTGAATAAGGTGGGTACAGCACCCCCAGGACCTCCTCATTTTGGGGAAGGGGGCACAGAGACATCGGGGGGACAAGAGGGGCAATAAGGGGGTCCCCACCGGCTCCCCCTGTTTTTGGAGGGGGTGGGGGGCACAGGGGCATTGTGAGATCAAAGGGGGGTGGACAGCGGGGTACAGAACCCCCTCATTTTGGGGTGGGGGAGCCACAGCCGCCGAGGACGTCCTGGGGGTGCCGGTTGGGTGTTGGGAGGGGTCTGGCTGGGGCTGCCCCCCCCGTGCCCCCCACCGACGGTGTCCCTCCCCATCCCGTGTCCCCTCACAGGGTCACGCCCGTCCAAGGTCTATTCCCAGAGCACCCTGTCCCTGTCCAGCGTCGCCGAGGGCGGGGGTCGCGGGCCCAGGTGAGGGGGGGGCACTGGGGGTGGGGCTGGAGGGGTCAGGGTGGGGTGTGGGGGGAGTTCAGGGGGTCAGAGGCATTTGAGGGGGCTGTGGGGGGTTCAGGGTGTGGAGGGCACTAGAAGGGGTCAGGATGGGAGCTGAGTGTTGAGGGGGGAGCTGGGTGGGAATTTCGGGGTCTGGTGAAGGGTCTGCGTGGGAATTTGGGGGTCTGCTTGGGGGTGTGTTGGTGCTGACCCCCTGCCCCCCTTTTCCCCCAGCCGGGCCGGGTCCCCCTCAGGTCCGGGGTCCCCCAACCGGGGCCCCCCCGGGCGGGAACGGGAGTGGGAGAATGAGTCCAATGCCTCGAGCCCTGGGCCTGGCCCTGAGTACACTGGTAAGATGCCTCCCACACCCCACCCAGACCTCTCTAAAGCCCCCCTGGAGCACCCTCAGACCCCCCACCATGCCCTGGCCCTGAGGACATGGGTGAGGCACCCTCCAAACTGCCCCTGGACCGTCCCATTGCTCCATCCCCCAGCCCCACGCCCAGGTACATGGGTGAGACCCACCCTAGGACACTCTGGACCCCCTGATTCCCCCCTCCCGGTCACTCACAGACTCCCCCCTAGCCCTGGCCCCGCGTACACTGGTAAGACCCTCCCCTAAACCCCCCAGACCCCTCTGGACCCCACTGTGTCACACCCCCATTGCCTCATCCCTCAGCTTAGACCCTGAGTCCATGGGTGAGAACCCCACATACCACCCCCTGAACCTCCTGGGTCACCCCCAACCCCTCCAGCCCCGAGTACACTGGTGAGATCCTCCCAATCCCACCTCTGACCTCCCCATGCCCTCCCCAGGACCCCGCCTGTACAAAGAGCCAATTGCCAGGTCCAACCGGCCCCTGATCCAGAATGCTCTGGCCCATTGTGTGCTGGCTGGGACCCCCAATGCCCCCCTGAGGAACAAGGTGCTCCAGGTGAAACCCCCAAACCCCTCCAGAGACCCCCAACCCTCCCCCCCCCATGTATTCTGTGCTGGCTGAGACCCCCAAACCCCCCTGAGGAACAAAGCCCTCGAGGTGAAACCCAGAGACCTCCAAAGCCCCCAGGGACCCTCAATGTCCCTCGGTCCCATTGTGTGCTGACTGGGATCCCCAACGCCCTGCTGAGGAACACAGTGCTCCAAGTAAGACTCCCAGAGATCCCCAAGCCCCCACTAGAGACCCTCAACTCCCTCAGAGACTCCCAGAACAGTCCAGAGACACCCCAACTCCCCCCAGCCCATTGTGTGCTGGCTGGGATCCCCCATACCGCCTTGAGGAACAAGGTACTCCAGGTGAGACCTGCAGAGACCCCCCAACCAGCCCCCTAGAGACTCTCAACACTCCTATAGATCCCCAACCACTCCTGAGGAACAAAGTGCTCCAGGTAACCCCCACCAGAGACCCCCAAACACCCCCAACGTCCCTCAGAGACACCCGTTTCCCTCCCCAGGAGATAGAGCAGAGCCCCCCCCAACACCCCATTAGGTTCCCCCCATAAATGCCTCCATAGCTCCCCTCCCGGTACCCCCTAGTCTTCCAGGAGATGGAACAGAGCCCCCATAAGCCCCTATAGTTGCCCCCCAATAACCCCCTCTGTTTTCTCCCCCCTCGGAGACAAAGCAGAGCTCCCCCCCATAACCCC
Source organism: Xenops minutus (assembly GCA_035221455.1). Lineage (NCBI taxonomy): Eukaryota > Metazoa > Chordata > Aves > Passeriformes > Furnariidae > Xenops > Xenops minutus. The sequence continues at coordinate 3,629 of JAWWEE010000486.1, read as the reverse complement.
CCATCCCATTATTACCCACCCCTTAGGAGATGGAGCAGAGCCCCCAGTAGCCCCCCCCTAATCCCCCCATTCTCTCCCCTTCCCAGGAGATGGAGCAGAGCCCTGCCCAGCAGCTGCTGATCCTGTTCCGGGACGGGGGGTGCCAGTTTCGGGGGGTCTATGCCCTGGGGGGGGCCCCCCCCGCCCTGCGGCGACTCGCGGGGTCGGGGCCGCGCCTGGTGCCGCTGCCCATGGTGGAGGCGCTGTACAAATACCAGTCCGACCAGCGCCGTTTCGCGCGGCTCCCAGCACGCACCATGAGCGGCAGCGTGGACGCCTTCACCATCCCCGGCCACCTGTGGCATCCCCAGAGGCACGGCACCCCCAAAAAACCCGGCACCCCAAAGTAGGGGGGGGCTGGGAGGGGCGAGAAAGGGGTGCCCCCCCCTCTCCAAATCCACCTCCACCTTGTGCCTGGTGCCACCAGCATTGCTCCAGCAAAGAGAGGGTTTGGAACAGGGGTCAGAAGGGTGAAGGGAAGGGGGTTCCCCACCTCTGGCACCTCTTGAGGCACGGCCCCCCCAAAAAAACCCGGCACCCCAAAGTAGGGGGGCTGAGAGACACGAAAAAGGATTCCCTGCTCTCACCTCCACTGTGTGCCTGGTGCCACCAGCAAATGAGGCTTGGGGACACAGAGATAATTTAAAGGGGGGAAAAGGGTGAAGGGAAGGGGGTTCCCCACCTCTGGCACCTCCCGAGGCACGGCACCCCCAAAAAACCTGGCAACCCAAAGAAGGGAGGGGGCTGGAAGGGGCAAGAAGGGGGTGCCCCCCTCCCCAAATCCAACTCTGCCCTGTGCCTGGTGCCACCACCATCACTCCAGCAAAGAGGGGGTTTGGGGTATGGAACAGGGGTCACAAGGGTGAAGGGAAGGGGGTTCCCCACCTCTGGCTCCCCATCGGGCACAGCACTCCCAAAAAACCCAGCACCCCAAAATAGAGGGGCTGGGATACATGACAAACGGGTCCCCCCGCCTCCCCAAATGCACCGTGTGCCTAGTACCAGCAGCAAAGGGAGTTTGGGGACATGGGGTGGGATGGGGTCCCACCCCTGATACCCCCCCTCAAAGACTCCCCCAAAAATAACGCCCAGCACCCCCAAACAAACTGGCATCTCAAAATAGGAGGGGCTGGGAGCCAGGAAAAGGGGGTGCCCTACCCTCCACGTGCCTGGTGCCACCAGCAAAGGGGGTTTGGGGACATGGTGGGGGATATGGAGCTAAAGAGCAGGGTCCTTCCACCCCAGGGCCACCTCTGCACCTCCCAAGTTTGGGGACAGGGTGATACTGGGGGGTACAAGAGCCAAGGGAACTCCAGAGGGGATTAATGAAATGTCCCCCCCCCATCCCCCAGTTTGGTGTCACATTGGTTCACGGTGACACTAGGGAAGGGGCAGGGCAAAGATTTGGGGTGTCCCCATCCACCGGGAGTCCCCCACCTCCCCAAAGCCACGGCAGGGTGTGTGACACAGTTGTGGGGGGGCTCCCCACCTTGCTGCCACCTCTGTGCTCTCTCCCCGCTCAGGCTGGGGACAGTGAGGGGACAATGGGAGTGGGGCACTTTGTGCCTGTGCTGTGCCCACTCCCCCAGTCTGGGGGCAATTTGGGGGAGGGTGACACAGCTGGGGTGGGACAGACTCCCCCCCCCCCCCAAACCATGCCTGGGCTCAGCTTTCACCAATGGTGCTGCCCCACTTCCCCCCACCAAATGTCCCTGTTCCCCTCCCTGCAAGGGCCGGGCTGGGGGTTGTGACCCCTGTAAATAGGGGAGGGGAGATGGGAGGGGGTTTGCACGGCTTGGGGGGTGTTGGGTGGAGGGGGGGGTCACCCCCTCTCACAGTGAGTGTCATTGTCACTTAATAAAGTAACTTAAAAGTGGTCTTGGAGTCCTTTGATTTAGCAGGGATTGAGGGGGAAGGGACCACCCTGCAGGGCACTGAGACCACCATGAAGTCACTGAGGCCACCATAGGGTCACCAACAGGCTGTTGGGGCAAACACTGGGACAACTGGGGCCACCAAGAGCCACCACAGGAAGAGCTGGGGCCACCAAGGGTTCACAAATGTCACCATCAGATCACTGGGGCCACCAGGGTGTGATTTGGGCCACGCAAATGTCACCCAGAGGCAACTAGGGCAACCACAGACAGCTAGGGCCACCAAGAGGTCACAAATGTAATCCCCCAGGGGACTCTGGAGCAACGACAGGGACAGCTGGGGTCACACTGGGGAAAAGGATATCATCCGTTGGCAGAATCCCATCTCCCAAATTGCCATTTCTAGCCCAGATTTGAATACGGATGCAGATCCCTCCCGAACCAAAGGTGCCAGGACCTGAAGGTCTTGCTGCTTTTGGAGGGCCAGGGAAGCTGCATCATCGGCACCTGAGAGCCCAGGGCTGCAGGTTTTCTTGGGGAAGAGTCCTGTTGTTTGTTGGCAGAAGCCCATCTCCCAACCTGCCAGTCCACTTCTCAGGTCCCCCTATCCAGGACTACTCACCCTCCCTGGACTGTAACACCTCTCACCTGTATTGCATAACCTCCCCCCCCCCCCCAAACTGGACCACGTGCTCCTGGACTGGAGACCTTTCCTGGGAGCAGGATGCGCTCTGCATGATCTGAGATCTCATTACCAGAGACTCACCTGAGCCTGGCTGTCCCCGTGGACCAGAGACCACACTCGGGACCAGCACCTGCCTCACTGAGACTGGAGAACCATCTCCAATGGTAACAAACATTCCTGTCAGTCAAAGGGTGCCAGGACAGAATGGTCTTTCTTCTTTTGGTGTGCCATAGAAGTCACCTCTTACCCTGTGTGCATAGTCTCACCAGAAACAGAACACCTCTAAAACAACATCTACTTCTGTCCTGGATTCAGTGTTCACTTTTTTCACCAGGCTCACCTATCCTCTAAAGCCCATAGCCTGCTGAAACAACTCTTTCTCATCTTCAAAAAAACCCAAAAGAATAATCAAGGAACCAAACAAGAAAACCCAACCAACCAATGAAATAAAAAAAAAAAAACAAAACACCAACAAAAACCCCACAAGACTCTAACAGTCACATACAGAACAATACAACTAGAAATAAGCAAGTATACAACGTGGAGCATCCTAAGGAAACACAAATGACAGAATGTATAAAGCAGCTGGTGTTTTTCTCTTCTAACTGGAAAACACAATAACTGAAAAGAAGAAGCAGCCTGTGAAACCAAGTAAACACATACATGGCTATACACGTGCAGTCTGAGATGTGAGGTGAACATGTGCGTGCTATGCTGTTCCAAGGAGAGTTTGGAAGGATTTTGGGCTGAAACTACAGCACCACTTCAAATTTAAGCAAACAGCATTTCTTGCCAAGAAGCAGCAAATGAAAGGAAACAAAACCTGAGAAAAGGAAACAGAAGAAACCCCAAGACAACTCCCACACACTCATACACCACTCACACAGTTACTGAACCTCTTACCCAGTTACTGTACATGCCAACCCCAATGTGCTCAGGACCCCCAGTATGACTGGCTGCTGCACCCTTGGGCTTCGGTAGGCTCGGCACACTCAGCGGGCGTCCCCGCAGGAGGCAACGTTGTCCTCTGT
>JAWWEE010000485.1:0-10597 GCA_035221455.1 Xenops minutus | reverse complement strand
GAAGGATGTCTTCACCTCTTATCAACCACTGTCTCAGCCAGGAAAAGCTGGCCTTTTTCTGCTCCAGAGGCACACCCCACCTGTCAGCCTGTGGTTCTGTCTGTGAGACTAGGACTTGGACATGGGGGAGTAGAATGGGGAGTGACCCTGGAGATCAGGAGCTCAGTTCCAGAAACTGAAAGGAAAACAAAAGGCCAAAAGCATTTCTGCAGGAGAACTGCTCCAGTGTGTGTTGGGCAGAGGAGATGGGATGGTCTGCCTTTTGACCCCACTCAAGGCATTTCTGCTTTGCAGTAACAAAACCCCAGAAATCAATACCCTGTGCAGGAATGGAGGGGTCCTGTGTTCAGCCCGGCCTCAGAAGGGGACAGAGTTCCTGGGATGTGTGTCATCAACGGTCTGGTGCATCAGCCCCACAGGAACATAAAGCTCTGGTGGGCACTGGTGCACGAATGAAGAGACTTAGAGATCTCGTGCAGTTGTGCGATGACAATCTCCCAGAGAGACAGTGGGATGGCTCCAAGGGTTGGAGTGATGTCATGAAGAGCATCATGGTTTTCAGAAAAGCAGACCAGGAAGGAGAATGGTGGAGTTGTCCCTTCTGTAATATGACACAAGCCCTGAGGAACCTCTGACCCAAGAGACCCGTGAGAAGGAATGGTGGAAGAAAGAATTTGTCACAGTCAGGGGGGATCTGTGTTGAGATCATGTGGGCAAAACTGGATCCACAAGTCCGGGGGCCCTGTCGGATGCATTTGGGAGCACTGAGGGAGCTGCTGGACACCGCAGGGGGGCCACTCATGATCGTCTTTGCAAGGCTGTGCCAGTCAGGAGGGGAGCCTGAGGTTTAGAAGAAAGCAAAGGTCATACCGCTCTTCCAAAAAGGCAGGAAGGACCCAGGGAGCTGCAGGCCAGTCAGCCCCACCTCCACCCCTGGACAAGGAGATGAAACAGCTCATCCTGGAGGCCGTGTCTTAGCACATGGATGACAGGAAGGGGATCAGGAGCGATCAGCATGGATTCACCAAAGGCAGGTATTGCCTGACCCACCTGATTGCCTTCTCCGATGGGACAAATGACTGGCTGGATGAGAGGAGAGCTGTGCATATTGTCTGCCTGGAGTTCAGCAAGGCTTTGGTCACTGCTCCCACCTCTGGGCTCCAACCTGTCCTGAGGGCAGCAAGGGAGCCCCAAGTGTGTGGAGTGCCCCAGGACCTGCTCTTCCCCATCCTCCCATATCTGGCCTCCTCTGCCAGGCCTTGGGGGGGCCCAGGTGTCCAGGCTGCCTTAGCCTACCCATTCCCCAACTGCCCTGGATAAGGCACTCCTGGGAAGCCCCCAGGATTGCTGAGTGGCTTCCTCCTGCCTCAGGCAGTGGGTAAACAGGGCTTATCAGAGATGCTGGGAGGGCACAAACACCCCTCCTCCTGAAAGAGGAGCTCTGTTTGCCCAATTAGCTCCGAGTGGCTGCCTGGGGACAAGCCTCCACTTCACTGTGTCCCTCTGAATGGCCACACCCTGCCCAGGGCCAGCGCTGGCATGGGCCCAGGGCCCTGGACAGACGCTGTGTGGGGACAAGGACCTTTAGGAATATGCGGCCAAGTCCCAGCCAGGGACAGAGCTGGACTCAAAGATTTCTTGGGGATGGGTTCTCTGGGACCCCTCTGTGTGGGGCACTTCTGCAGAGTGAGACCCAGGTGGTCTGTGTGGCCCCAGGTGTGACAGGGGGAGGGCCAGGACAGGGGATCTTTCCCTCTGGGCTCTGCTCTGGGGCTGGAGGCTGCACCTGTTTGGGCCCCGTAGTGCTCCGATTTGGGGTGGAGAGGATCTGAGAACCGATACAACAGCTTCCTTTGGCTCCTTACCCAACCCCCTTGATACCTCCAGGTGCCTGGGCCCTTCCAGGGGCAGCTGCCCTGTGCAGGAAGCTGGATGAATGCCGGACAAGGTGGTTGGATCTGTGCCAGACGCAGGATCAACTCTGTGCCAGGACTGGGCTTGTGGCCAGAGCTGGGGTCTGTGCCCAGCCGGGCTTTGCCCTGGGGGCTCTCGGGGAGAGGGGAGGGAGGAGTCCCGGGAGGGATAAATGTGCTCCTCACCTTCTGCAGCCTCACACAGCACTTCCCACTGCAAGAGGAAGATGAAGGTCGCTGTGCTCAGTGTGGCCCTGCTTTTCACCATCCTGCTGTGCCCCCCGGCGGATGCCAAGGTGAGCTCCCGATGCTGCGGGGATGGGCTCAGGGCTGGGGATGACTCCTGTCTGCAGGACAGCAGCTCTGCTGCAGGATGAAATCTTGCCCATGATCCCAAAACTCCTTGCCTTGCCTCTCCTTTTCCCAATCCAGAGACTCTTCTAGGCTCCCCTGTACCTCCAGTGCTGGGCAAGGCAGCTTCTCCTTCCCACCATTCCCTTCACTTCCACTGCAAATCTTCCTGTGCCCAGAGCCCCAGATCCTCTAGGAATGTGACTGGGAAGGATCCTCACAAGGGGGATCCACCAAAAACTGCCTGGAGGACCCCCCACCGATTTCCTTTCCTGGCGCTCACACATTCCACCCTTTCCGATCTCCCATCCGATCCTTTTGGTTCTCTCAGGCATCTCCTTCCCAGGTTCTGCTCTGTGTCCTATCCAGGCTCCCCAAACACCCTCCTGCTGATCATTCCCAAAGCCTTTCTTTCCACCTTTCCCTCAGTCCTTTGCCTTTCACCCAGGCCAATTCAGTGGTACCTCCCAAGACCATTCCTTGTCTCACTCCCTTCTCTCAACCGTCTTCAATATTCATGGTACAATTGACCTAATTTGTACCTGGGAATTTCCCAAAACCAGTGAGGTTTATGCTTAAATTTGGGAACGGTTTCAGAAGCAAAGAGCATTTCTTCTTTTGCCTGGTGTGAAAATCCTAGAAGATTTTGCTTGACGTAGTTTTTCCTGTTGAAATTCTACACTTGTTTTGCAGAAGTCTTCAGAGACACAAGGAACAAACGTATAAGTAAGCCTTTTTCTCCAGCTGCTCTGAAATCTTCTCAACCCTTTGTTTATTCAAGTTTATTAATAGTAATAAGCTTTTGAGTTAAAGCAGGTATGAATTAATAAAGATGGAGAAAGATGAATTTCTGAGAGACCAAGTCACAATCCACACCAAAAATAACACTATTTCTAAAGATTTCCTGTGCCGCTGTCCTTTTAGATATGCTTATTGTTCAGCCATGCTCTACCCTTGCAAGCTGAATTCTAGGCTGATTTTCATCTGATGAGACTATCAGCATGAAAACTGCAGATATTTACTTCATTCTCCTAAGTGGGTGACACCTTCAATTTCCATCCCACCCTCTTTTAATCTTTTTTTTTTTTTAATATAAAACCATGCACATTTGAAATTATTTTCTATTCTAACATGGAAGCAAATAAATCTTGAAAGGGTATAGCAAAGTGAAGGTAGCTTGTAAATAACTTCTGTTCTTTCAAAAAGACAGCCATGAAAGGCAGGAGACATCATCCTGTAATCAACCTGTTACAGGAAAATATTCGCATGCTGTTTGTGTTGTCTTGTCCAAGTAGGCAATGAAATACCAGGCCTAGCCAAATCTCTTCCATCTCAAAAGCTTTACATTGTGTCATAACTGCCTGGAAAGCTCAAACTGCAATTATAAAATTATCTTTATCAGTTCTCTGATCAACATGGATCACCTGTATGCAAGTTCACTGTATGCCCACTTCATAGGGAGGCTTAATTTTTTAATGCATGCCCTATTAAACTATTGACTACAGTTTGCCACCTTCTTTTACAGAAGATACCCATTTCACTACTATGCCCCCTCAGCCAATGTAGCTTTGTGAGAAAAATCTCTTTTGTTAAATTTAGAAGACAGCACAAAATCCCCTGTTAAGTAAGTATAGTGAGCAGGAAAATATAATAACAGCACATGCTGCGTGCCCAGGCCACAAAGGTCCAAAAGCACACCTCCTGTTTCAAAACCCATGCTTCTGTATGTTTTTTCTGGTTACAAGGTCTCACCCTTTTACATCAGTTAATATATATTCATTTAAACATGACTTTGCCTTAAAAGATTGTTTCTCTGCCTTCGGTAATAAGGGAGGGGGCGTTGTTCTTCTCCTGATTGGCTGTGACACACCCCCCTGGACAAGGTGGCTCCTCCCCCTACATAAAAGCTGCCCCGTGGTCAGGGGTCTTTGTTTTAGCTAGATCTCTGCCGTGGTTAATTACCCTATTCCTGACCACAAGTAGTCCCTAGTACTAGGTCCAGACAGGATCAGACACCTTACAACTTTGAGATGTGCCTATAAATTAATAGAAAACCGCCATCCTGCACAATGGATTTGCTTGAAATAAACCTATGTTATTTATTTCTCATAGCTTTCAAAGATCCTTTACCAAACTCCTAATACAATGCAAAGAAAAACATACTACTTCATAGTATTGACTCATCAACGCTGACAGACAACAGTACATTATCTGTGTTTTGCCTTTAAGCAGCTGAGAGGCTGTAAAAAGAATGTCAGGTAATTTTAACCCACCAGTAAAAGTGTTGTTTCAGGGGGACTTCTTGTTTTTTAAACAGCCAAAGGGCAGATAAGCTTAAGTATATATTACATCCTGCTGGTAAATTTGTCAGTGTTAGGAAAAGTTCATTAAATTATTTCAGAATGCAGATACGTAGAAAAAATTACATTGAATATACAATCCAAATAAACTCTTCTTTAAGCTTTTTCTGTTTCTTTTCCCTTTCAATTCCACATATTTTGAACAGTATTCCTGTGGAAAACAAAACCTTTGGATTGCTCTAACATAATAATCTTTTCCTTTAAAATTCAGAAGAATAAAAGGCAGTACTGTGACTGTTGAGACAATTGTGTCTATTTACATTTTAAAGACAAATCAAAGATCATCTCTGGAAACTACAGCAGCTTTTTCTCTTAAAGACTATGACATCAGCTGTTTTATAAACTTAACAAACTCTGTCTTAAAAGTAGCTTGCAATTCATGCTTACTCATCTTATATAATGAGACTTTGCCAGAACCTGATTTCAGTGTCAGTAATGAGCTATCACTTAATTTGTATCAATTTATATTGATTTGTTCTTGCACCAGCAATCTCTTTTAGCTGAAGTGTTCTTTTTTCTGTTGCTTAATTCTCCTCTAATCTGGGCATGGAAAGACTGAATTTTCCCCTTCCAACATTTTTTTGTGGACTAAAAATACCATGAACATCCAGTTTTGCCTCAAGGAGTAGGTATCATTCATATCCCCTTTCCGTCTTTATTGAACCTTTTCAATGTCAACTCGTTTTTTCACAGGTACCACATGCAAACATTTAAGAGGATTTATTCTTGCCTAGTCACATATTAGTGGATGGCTGTGACACATCCCTCATACAATTAATAGATTCTCAAATCACAGCAGAAGATTTTGTTATTAAGTCCTCAGTTACATGATCTTTCACTCCGTATATTCCACAGATTGAATATCTCCCAGCTCTTCAAGTTCACAGAACAAATGGCTCGGGTCACACAAGCTACTCTCATTTCCAGCCTCTGCCTTGCCAGCTTTCAGAGTATAAGCAGCACAAGCCGTTTGCTTTCCTGGCCATACATACATATATATGCCCCTTGGCACACCCAGTCACCAGCAGCATGTGACAAATCCAAAATTGCTTGCTAAAAGCCTGAGAGCGGCTGCCAGAAAAGTTGTGAATCAGATGAGACAAGAATAACTACATAAATATATACAACTTCTCCACAACAAGAGAAGTGGAGAAGTTCTTTTGGCTGGGAGGGGGCACAGCTTGGACACGGAGATTATTCTATACCACCTCACATTGCCAGGGGTGGGGGAAAGGGACTCTTTTCCAGGGAGAAGGGGTCCTCCTAGCTGAGCAAGCATGGTAACTGGAGCAGTGGGGTAATGCTGGTTCCAAGCTGGGTAGTTTAGGTGGCACTGATCTTGAGAAGGAGGAAGCGGTTTGGATGGTGCTGGTCCTGACCCATTAAGGAGTGAGCAGGGTGGTGTGGCTGTGGTTGGGTTGCAAGTTCCACAGTGAGTATGTTTGCATGTGAATCATTCTCTCTCCTTTGTACACTTTTGTTATTGTTTTGTTTTTAAAATGTTTGTTTTGTTTTCTGATTGCTGTTTCCAGTAAATTGTTTTTATCTCAACCTTTCCAGTAAATTGTTTTTATCTCAACCTTTCCCTTTTGTGCCTCCAATTCTCCTCTCCAGGTGCTGCAAGGGGCGAAGAGGGAAGAAAAGGGGGAATAAGAGAGCAGCATGTGGTTTGGAGAGTCTCAGCGGGAGTACTAAATTGGGCAATACCATTCCTAAATCAATGACAATAGCAAACCAATTCACATTTTTTTCCTGGTCTAGGTCATATATTTCTGTACAGTGAATCTATGACAGACAGAAGGAAATAATAAACTATGGGATTTTTTAGAATAAGTTTCTGCCCATGTGGGCTACCATGACTTCCAGCTCACTGCTGTCAGAAAATAGGTCTTATAAACAGTAGTATCATGACAAGATACATGAAAGTGTTACCAGATTGTGATGGCAAAGCATTCTTCTGACTGGCATACCCTTGACCACTAGTAATCCTCTGTGAGCTTCTTCACCCACTCCTCCATTGGTCATTAAGTTTCCCTCAAGTTGTGGGATTTGAGTGGAAGTACAGTCATTCAGCGTGTTTTTCTCTCTCTCACACTGCACCCCTTACCCTTTTTCAGTTATATCTTCCTTGTACAAAGACACAGATATATTCCTGAGTAGCTGAGATGTTAAGGAAACTTACCTGTCTGACCACCCAGATGCCAGTCAGGCAGTCACACTCCCACCATCCCAGACTGTCACTGCTTCACAGCAAGCGGCTCCCAGTGAACTGACAGGTGCTCCACTTGACTCCCCACACACAGTCAGACAGATTTCCTTTACCTGCTCAGCCCTAGATTTCCTGCAGAAAATTCCCAGATATCTGGAAATGTAGTAAAATAAGCAATTTAATCATGGTGCGGTAACACAATAACATCTTAAGCTGGGTATCTCCAGGAAGGGACTCTCCAAGAAATCCCTGGGCTTTTATACCCTTATAGTCTATGCACATGTTCCAATGGTAATATTTTTTCTGGGGTCCTCTCACTCTTCACTGGCTGTTGCAGATTCTCCATGTGACAAGCCACCCTGCTCCATGGCCAGCACCACAAGTCCCCATGCAAAGAGTTGGCACCAGTTCACAGCTCAATACCTGTGGCTCCCACCATGTTCGCACACCCAGGGCACGACCTGCAGCTTGCACCACAGCTCCACATCGAACTACCTGCACTGGGTGTAGTCCTCATCAGAGAGGCAATTCCTCCTGTCTAGAAGCAAGGATGCAGAACAAAAAACAATTATTTCTGCCATTTCCTATTTTGCTCCATAAGTAATTGCTGTCCTAGGATGCCCGGATACCTCGGTACAATTAAGGCAGACTGGAATACAGGGGAAATCTGAGTGAAAATCTGCAGAAACACTTTACCTCAGTACTTCCCTTGAGATACTATTTTTCTCTTCTGTCGACTTTCAATTCTTTTTGAGCCTGGAAAATTTAATTTTTCTCAGCAGAATGGGAAACATCTGAGCATGACCTTGATCATCTAGTCCAAGAGGCACATCCCCTATCACAAGGATCTAAAAGTAAGCTGATCACTGCGTACTTCTGGCCAACACTTGAGACAGATGACTGAACTGCACATGCCTTAATGTGGCTCAGTGCAGCACCTCACCCGTTTTCTAAAAACTAGCTTGTTGATCAGATACCGCCCTTATATATAGTCACTAATTATGATGTAGTCATATGTATGTAGACATGATGTAGACGTCACTCCAAACTAGCCCCTTCGTGCAGGGGTAAAAAGGCCCCCTCTATGGAGCATGAGCAGCTGGTACCTGGTCAAAATGGTCCAAAGAAGCCCTGGCAAATAGCCATGCTTAGGGATACAGAAGAAGGTGAGAAAATCCCAGAGACACTTGCTAGCTCACCATGGGTGGGACAGAGCAGCGGAAAGCCTTCTTCCCCACAGCTGAAGGACACAACAATCCATCTTTGTGGTGCATGAGCAGCAGGCTCAACTCAGAGCCCTCCTGGGGACTTCTGACAGTGAACAAATGCCCCTGACCTGATTGTTCTTGGGGGCAAGAATGCTTCCCCTGTCTGACAGAATGTTCCAAAGCACTGGGGTCCCTGGCAACACCTCTGTGTCCCATTTGTTATGACTGCTTCACTTGGTTCCACAGGGGATGAGGATGGGAAGCTCTGTAGTGTTCCTGCAGAAGGCATTCCCTTGGCCTAGCTACTGTTCTCCAGCTGAAAAAACTTTGGACACCTCTTGGGGTTGGTGGTTCTTCTCATCTCCAGCAACCTCATCCAGCCTTCTCCAGTCTTCCTCCCTCAGCTCCCTCCAAGTAATTCCACTAGCTTCTCAAGGACTTTCAGATGTCTGTAGGCTGGCTCCAGGGCCAACTTTGACAGCAGAACATGGAAGGGTACTCCCTTTTGTCCTGCCCCAGGCAGGCCAGTGACTGCTGTGTTACAGGGCAGTGGCACTGAGACACGGAGGTCATGTGACCCCCCCCAATAGGCAGCCCTGCCTGCAGCAACCCCACCCACCAGCCCTCTAGTCCGTATCCTTCAGAGCCTTTGAGGGGCTGCCCAGGATGATCTCCTCGCTCTTGGTGGTCATGCAGTGGCCACAGCTGCTGGGCATCCCTGATGCATCCTCTGCCACTCAGCTCTGAAGGACCAACCTCATGCTGTTACTACTCTCTCAGGCCATGGCAGAAAACAACCCAGCAGCTCAGAGACCACCCCTAGTAGCACACCCCTCTTTGCACCAGAGCTAGCATTCCTGAGACCCTGCAGCAAGGAGGACAAGAGACTTTATCTGTCTGGGTGCAAACCCATTTCCTGTGGCACAAGTGGGCTGATTTGGGCAACTGCAGCTTTCAGGAAGGCCAAAGTGTAACCAGAGCCATAGGTATGGATGGATGGTGCCAACAGACCACCATAGAAATTACACAGGCTTTGAAAAACAAGTGAGAGGAGGTAACACTGATATAGTGGAAAGGTTGGTCATTTTCAGACCTTGAAAATTTGAATCCATGCCCAAATGACACCAATTCACAAGGAACTTGTTCATTCATCTGGTCTATGAAATCTAACCTGGCATGTAAGGCTCAGATTGAATATCATCCCAACGTTTAAGACATCTATTCTACCCATGCTTTTATGTTTCAATCAAACCCACCAGACTGAAAAGATCTCCATTCTACACAAGTTCTGAGAGAAAAAAAATTTCTTAGGAGACTGAAAGAGATGTATTCTGTAAACACGTGCATCTATTTTTCCCAAGCCTATCACTGAAAACTTCTGTCACCAGTTTATTCTCTCTCACAGCTCTTCTCAATTCAGTTGATTTCACTTCAGTGAAAAACACAACACAAAGCTGACATTTACTGAAGATAGGCAGGGCCACACAAGTTCTACAGGTGCACTGCACACAAATGTGAGCATCAACCTTACTCATGAATTTACATTCAGTTCAGTGATAGCAGAAATGTCTCTGAGGTGCAGGAACAATAAAGAGAAAATTCAGCTTTCACGTGCACCTACAAACAGGCTTGCGGAGGTGGGAAGGCTGCTGAAAACAAAGGGGCTGTGTGGGAGTGAGAGACAGCATAATTTATTTTCCATCACCTAGAAAAGGAGCATCTTTTCTACCACAAAACTCACACCTACCTTTAGCACTACTGCTTCTGAATCTTGGTCCCACTAATTTGCCATTTTCTGCACATCAATAATCCAGCTTTATTCCTAGGGAACAGTAATATTACTGTTGAGAGCTCAAATCAAGCTTGAGCCCATTTTTCTGTATTCTATCACCCAGAAAAAATCCCTAACCCTCAAGATGAAAAAACCTGTTCAGTTTTATCACTCCACGGTCAACCCATGAGATTCTGTTAGTTTGAACCTAAATCAAAATATATTCTAAGTGGATCCAGATTCAGAAGTACCCCCTTCAATACCACAAATTCATCCCAATCCCCCACTGCAACACACATCTACAGTTTGAAATGTACCAATGGTGTTCTGATCTGGGTTGTCAGCTCATTAACAAAAAGGATCGTGCCAGACCTTATGTTATAGTTTCAAACTCAATTGGAATTCCTTCCAAAGCTTGGAGGCAACGCCTTAGCACCGATGAAAGGTTTAACAAAGGACTTCTTGAATATGTATGTGGTGATAATGGCTCTAGCCAGGGCTTTTGTTCTGATCTCTTCCCAGGCTGGGAAGGGGAGGGAAGACAGGCTCTGGGCGGGGGACAGGGTTCGGGGGTTCCTGTGGTTTTCGGCGCAGGGTCAGCAGTTTGCTGGCTCGGCGGAGGACAGAACACACACACACACACACACACACACCCCAGACTCAGCCTTGCATCGGGACCTGGATTGTGTCTTGTTGCTTCCTGGCTTCGCCAACCACGCGTGGACACCCCAACCCATCTTGAGGAAGAAATCACACCTGTTTCTCTACACTGCAAAGGTTGGATT
>JAWWEE010000484.1:0-10609 GCA_035221455.1 Xenops minutus | reverse complement strand
GGAATTTGTGCCTGCAAAGGGTGGTCAGGCCTTGGCAGGGGCTGCCCAGGGAGGGTTGGAGTGCCCAGCCCTGGAGGGGTTTAAAAAGCCACGTGGATGTGGCACTTGGGGACATGGGCAGTGGTGGCCTTGGCAGTGCTGGGGAATGTTGGACTGGATGATCCTGGAGGGCTTTTCCAGCCTCAGGGACCCTGGGAGCCTTTGGAGCTTTGCTCACCTGCCCCGTGTGGAGCAGCCACCAGGAATGGATCCAGCCATCCTTTTCCCTCCTCCCACCATCAACATCCTCAGAGGATGTTCAGGGTGAGCAGCAGGAGGTGTTTGTCACCGGGGCATGACGTGCTCATCTGTCACCTGGGCTGGCTCAGAGCAGGGAGCAGCACCCCTGCCTGCCCCTGCAGCATTGGCATTGCCAGGGCCCCCCTGAGCCCCCTGGAGCAGCAAAGGGGGTGCTGGGGATCCCTTAAAGAGATGGATGAGCAGTTCAGTGGCAGTGGGAGCCACAGCCTGCTGGGAATGCTCCAGAGGGGATCTGCTCTGGGAATCTCTGCTCTGCACCACAGGAACAGGGTATTCACCCTCCTGATGCTGTTCAGCCCCAAACAGGGAGAAATAAGGATTGCCTGGCTCAAGAATCAAGCTCCAGGGTTGGCTGGAGCAGGAAATCTCTCATTGCTGCTGTGGTGGTTGTAGGAATTATTAATGAACTCCATTGGGTGTTATCCCTGTTCCTTCCATGCCCTCCCATGCAGTGCCTTTCCCTGCCCTTGGAATTGGGAGAGACCAGCTCCAGAGGGAAGGGGCTTTGTGGCTGTCCCAGGAAGGGCAGCATGGGGAGGGGATCAGTGGCACAAGGGTGGGCAGGTTGGGCAGAGAAGCTGTGGCTGCCCCTGGATCCCTGGAAATGCCCAAGGCCAGGTTGGACAAGACTTGGAGCACCCTGGGCTGGTGGGAGGTGTCCCTGCCATGGCAGGGGCTGGAAAGGATGGGCTTTGAGGTCCTTCCAACCCAAACCATTCCAGGATTCTGTGAACATTCAGGGGATGATATTTGAGAGCTCAGTCCTCTCTTCATGGGGGACAGACCCACCTGCCCATGGCCTCCTGCTCCTCATCCCTGTGGCTCATTCCCTGTTGCCCTGAGTGCTTTGGGAGTGCTGGCAGTGAGGGAAATGAGGAGAGTTGGCATCAGTTGAAGCTCCCTGAGCTGGAATCGAGGGGTTCACCAACCTTGCCCAGCCCACTGGAGTGGTACCAGTCATGCCAAGCAGCAAACTGGGCTGGAATGGTGGGGCTGTGCTGCCTTCCAGTCTCCCTGTGCTTCCCAACATGCTTTGGCAGCAAACTGGAGCTTTAAATGATTTGGGCCACGAGACAAATTTAATTGAGTTGGGTTTTTTTTTTCTTTTCCCCGAGTTGCTTTATTCTGACAGGCTTTTCTAGGAGTGCATTAAGTGGATTTCATTTCCACGATGCTTTTCTGCCTCAGCAAGTGCTTTGCTCCCACTCTGGCAGTGCCTGCAGCGATCCTGCATGTTGAAAACGTGCCAACAATTCTGCTTTAGTCAAAGCAGTGAAAAGCAGGGGAAGTGACTCCTGCGGGACACACATGGAGGCAGCAGCAGTGCCCTTTGTGTGCTGGAAGGTTTGGGATCACCTGAATGTGCCTTCTGTTCCTATATCCATGTGCTGCTCTGGGAACAGCATACCTGGAGGTCCCTGTGCCTCTTCAGTTCCCATCTGTCCCAAAATTGGGCTCAAAAGGACTGGGATGAACACCCTGCTCAGCAGCCAGAGGAGTGATTGGATATCAGTGCAGTGTAATGAATACAGAGCTGATCTTTGGATGTGCCCTGTGGTTTGCCAGGAGACAACCTGCCATGGTACTAAATGCAGGAAATATCCTGTTTCCTGCCTAAAGTGATCCCAGGGACATGGATGGGCTCCTGTTTGCAACACAGAGACTCAGGAGCTCTCCTGCACAATTCCCCCCACGCAGACATTCCTTACATCACCTGGGGGATGTTTTCAGGGAGATAAAGGCAACGCTCAGCCATTGGATTTGGCTCCTGCAGGAGCTGCTTTGGGCTCTCCAGAGCCAAACCCTCTTGTGGAAATGAAGGGTAGGACTAAATGGGTTTAGAAAGAGAGATTGGAATGCAAAATGGACTTTCTGGTTCCCAGAAAATGCACTGGGAAGTGTTTTGCTGGATGATCCCCCAAGAGAGAAATGGGATTGTTGAGGCTGGAGAAGGGATGGATCCAGGGAGCCCCTTGCAGGATCCTCTGATTTCTTGAAAGAAAACCAGAGCTTTGGCTGAGCAGAGGTTGGTAATTCATCATCTCAAGGAAATGTTTTTCTTAAACACCAAAGAAATTTTCCCAGTGTTTGAGGTTTCCTTCAGAGTTCAGGACAAACCATCACAAGAAGTGAGCAGAACTGGTCTTGGCCCCAAATCAGTTTTGCCTGTTCATTCTCCAGGACTCACAAGGATTTGCCTCGATTTCCCCTCAGTGCAGCAGGAGAATTTCTGTCTAGGAAAACATATTGACATTAAAGCTTTTCTCCTTTTTGGGACCTTTAGGGCTTTCACAGTGTCTCTAATAATGTTTGAGCTGTTTCCTGGCACGATATCAAGAGGTTTTCTCCTCTCACCTGTTGGCAGGAGCTTGCTGTGAGGAATTGCTTTTGAGCATTGCTTAATTATCCCCCCATTATTCTGAGCAAAATGCTCTTTAGGATCACTGGGTATTTGGGAGGGATGGGGGCAGGCCCTGTGCCTGCTTGGTTGGGCTTCCTTCAAAACAGAGCCCCCCAAATTGGGATTTACATTCCAAACAGCTCCAAGCAGTTGTGCTGATTTGAAATGTTTTTAAATATCCATCAGTTCCTGAAGTTAAATGGTTTTTTTTTTGGTACACTGGGGAGTGCTGATGCTTAATTCAAGTGAGGGTGGAAAAATGAGGAGAAGAATTATGTCTGGGGAGGAAAAAGGGGGAAACAGTGTGTAAAACCTTCCTTATTCCAGAGCCAGCCCTAAGTGACACCCCTGTACCCCAGAGCAGCCTGAGAGCCACAGCCTGGGAACTCCCAGGGGTGAATTCCAGCTTAACTTCCAACAGGGATCTGGGGGAATTTCTGGGAAGGAGAAGGTGATGCTGCAGAGATGCTGGAAGTGCCACCCAGGCCCAGCAACAGATCCCATTTGTATTCCCCATTTTTCCACGGCCTGGGATGAAAACACAATTGCTGCTTGGCAGGAAAGGTCATTTTGAGCCCTTTTGAACCCCAGAATGCTTTGGGGCACCGAGGTGTTCTTGTGCTTTGGACACTTCCCTGTGTCCCCCAGAGGGATTTTCCAGCAGGGATGTGGAGTTGGTGCTCCAGGGATCCCCTTTGCCCAGGAGCCACAAATGAGTCCCCTTTCCTTAAGTCACTCCAAGTGTTGCTTGTTTTGCCAAAAGGCCAAACACTCCATCCTTTTAATCAGAGTTCCTTATAATATTGGGGTGTTGATAAAAATGCAAAGGCAAGAGAAAGCTTTAAAACCCAATTACTGGGAAGGGGTTTGTTGCTATAACAACGAGATGCAGCCCTTGATGAGCTCTCCCTTCTTAATGTTGTTAAAAAGTTTCATTGTCATGACAACAGGATGCAGGGGTTTTTTTCCTCCTTCCCAGTGACTTTGGTTTTTTACCCTGCTTTTTAGGAGCAGCCTGGGTGGGGTTTTTTTGGAGCAGGGAATATTCCAATGTCCATGGGTAGGCAATGGGAAGGGGTCAGTGGAGGGCGTGGGAACGGAGCTGTTTATCTCTGTGTCTTGCCTTGGGTGGGAAGTTTGGCTTTTTAAAAACTGCCAGGAACACAGAAACTTCTGGGAGTCTTGGAGAAAAAAAGGCATTTATCCTTGAAGATATTCTTTAAAGTGAAAGGGTCGGTTTGGGTGGGATGTTGGGAAGGAATTCCTGGCTGGGAGGAGCAGGTTGGGCAGAGAAGCTGCCCCTGGATCCCTGGCAGTGTCCAAGGCCAGCTTGGAGCACCCTGGGCCGGTGGAAGATGATCCCAAAAGTCCCCTCCTCCCCAAACCATTCTGGAATTCTATTCAGCTGCTTATGCCAATAATCCAGGATACAATTTGGGCCCTGTTTTCCCCCCCAGAGTGCCTGTGTGTGTCTGCCAAGCGTTGTGCTTTGGGAAGAAAGGCAGGAATCAGTGGAGAGGGATGCAAATGGAAGGAATTGCCCTTGCCCTGTGTTCACCTGCAGGGCAGTATCTGCATTAAGGATCCAAAGCCCAGCCCTGCAGTGCTGGGGCTGCTGCTGCTCCTTTGCCCTGCCCTGTGCAGAGCCCCCCTCTCTGCTCCCCCTGCCCACACTGCCCTTTGCAGGAGGGACCCTCACCTGCCTGGGCTCAGAAGCCCAAATTAAGTTGTGGGTTTTTTTTTTTTTTAGGGGGGGTGAGTTGGGCAAAACCAGAGTCCCAGCCCCACCTTGTCCAAAATTTACCTGGCTGAGCAAGAAGCAAAGTGGCCAAGTAAGAGCCTTCCTCCTGTGTGCTCTCCCTCTCAGCTGTGGGCTTTGGATCCCATTTTCTGCTCTAAATTATCCCCCAAAATAGCAGAGCTCTCTCTATTTGCAGCTGGATGTATTCTGGCCTTCAGATGGTTTCTTTTTTGGCTTCATCAAGCCCTTCTCAGCTGTTTTGCAATTTCCTTGCAGAGTCTCTTTTGGAGATTTTCTGCAGAGTGCAAATTATTTCGGGCATTTCTGGTTTCAGCATTTCCTCCCCAGCTTCGCTGCAGGAGCTGTTTACAAGCAAACAGTTCTCCCTGTGTAAATTCTGCTGTGTTTTCTCAATAGTAAAATATTTTTACCTCTATCTGCAGGTTTTCTTGCATTTCAGCCTGGCTGCTTCTCAGGTTGTTTCTCCTGCAGAGGAAAAGTTCATTTGGCACAACTTTTTCTTTGCTGGAGTTTGTTTTCCAATCAGCTCCCACCCCCCAAACCCCCCGTCCCTGCTCTGTGTTTCCACTGTGTCAGCCCAGGATTTGGGTGCAAAGAAGGCATCCCATGGTCTTTATTCTCATTTTCTCTGCCCTGCTGGGTGCAGTTCAGCCCTCCCAAGGTGCAGTGTAAAAGCAGAGGCTGTGTCAGGCTTTCTGGGCACGTTAAGAGGTGGAGGGCAGGGCTGGAGCAAGGGGGGTGTGATGGACAGCAGTGGGATCCCAGGAGCTTTGCCCAGGGGTGCACTTTGTTCCTTCTGCACTGGAGCTGATGTTCTCTTTAATAACTCATTGCAAAGGCCATTCCTCCAGGGAATGCTTTGCCATGATAACCTTTGGCTGCTCTTCACTGGAGATCTGTACTCAAACCCACCAGTGTTGTGTCCACACCTCTGGTCCTGCTCAGGGAGGGGAAATTGTGGCTTCCTGAGCAGAAGGAGAAGGTCCTTGTGAATGAAATCCCTTCTCCCCTTGGGGGGTTTCTCTGAGTTCACGTGGGGAAGTGGAAAACACTGAATTTTTCATTGCAGTGTGAAAAAAACCCATCCAAATCCACCAAGGGGTCGAGGTGCCGAACAGATAATTTTGTCATGAATTTTCCAGGAGGAGTTTCCACTTTGTTTGGTTCCCATCAGGCAAAGCCACTCCAGAGATTCTGCTCTGCTTCTCCAAGACACTTCAAAACTCTCTTGGAGTTCCCCTTGGAGCTCAGGGTGGGCTCTGCTCCCAGGGAAGAGCAGGAAGGACAGGAGGAAACAGCCTCCATCTGTGCCAGGGTGGGTTCCACTGGATATTTGGGAGAATTGCTCCATGGAAAGGGGGGTCAGGCATTGGGAAGGGTGAGTGGGAATTCTGTGGTGGGGGGAGATGGGAATGATGAACCCCTGGCTGGGATGGCCCTGCAGGAGAAGGGATGTGGAGCTCTGGGGAAGGGAGACACATCCCTGCTTGGAGATTCCATCCCAGAAAATACAGGACCTTGACGTGACAAAGGGTTTACACCCCAAAAACGGTGCCATGGGGTGAGAGCAAAGGTGTGCAGAGCTTTGGGAGCCATTCCATGGCAATCCTGGGAAGAATCCAGGGGAATATCAGGGCACAACATCCCCATCCTGCCCCTGAGAGGGGGGTGGCAAATCCCCCTCCCCTCTGGGAACTGTGATTATTTGTGGCTCTGGAACTTGCACAGTTTGTGACCAAACAAAAAAATTCAGGGCAAATTCCAAAATTACACTTTTCTTGTAATTTTTTAAAAAAATATTAGAATTGAGAGTGAAATTAAAGCAGGTTTGACTCATGTCCAGCTCACTGGTCTTGTGGTGATAGTGTATTTTCCTTGAGTGAATGAAACCCCAGTGAAGGAAGATGCTGAAATTATTCCCAATGTATATGTATCTATGCCTAAATTCTATTCCCAAAATATTTCTGATCTAATATCAAAGTAACTGTTTGGTTTTGCTTTGTTTTTAATGCCATCACAAAAATCTTACAGAACCCTTCCTGGTGCCAAAAATACAACAAATCCCCTCTTTTACTCTAAAGAATAATTCCTCTTGTCTGCTGTCTGATGTTCTTGCATCCCTTTATCTCCCTCTCTCTCTGGAAGAGCTGGCTCTTCCAAAGACATTGGATTTGGCCATGGCATTCCCATGCTAAACAACCTTGGCATCTCATCTTGTAAAAGCCAAGAGCTGCCCTGCTGCACCTGGGGATGGAGGGGCTATGAAAGGCTTTGCCTGCAGCTTTTACATACCCCAGGGCATCCCCTGATCCCCAAAGCCAGATTTGGGCAGGGTTAGGGGGGATATTGGGAAGGAATTCCTGGCTGGGAAGGTGGCACAGCTTGGGCAGAGAAGCTGTGGCTGCCCCTGGATCCCTGGCAGTGCCCAAGGCCAGGTTGGAGCACCCTGGGCTGGTGGGAGGTGTCCCTGCCCATGGCAGGGGGTGGCACTGGATGATCCCAAGGGGTCCTTCCAACCCAAACCATCCTGGCATTGTGGGCAGGTTGGGGCACTGCTGTGCTGTCCCCTCTGCTGTGACCCAGTGACCTTCTGGACATCCCAGCCAGGGCTTTGAAGGGTCTTCCCAAGCACAAACCCCCCCTCCTGGAGCCTCCAGCAGCTCTGGGAAGGTCTGCAGGTGCTGCCTACATCCTGGAGCTTTTTGGGTTGTTGTCCCCCAAAATCCCCCAGAATCGTGGAATGTGCTGAGTTGGAAGGGTCCCATCAGGATCATCGAGTCCATGCATAGCATCTTGCCCAAATCCAAGGTCAAATTCAGTGTTTTCCTCAAATCCAAGGTAAAATTCAGTGTTTTCCCCAAATCCAAGGTAAAATTCAGTGTTTTCCCCAAATCCAAGGTAAAATTCAGTGTTTTCCTCAAATCCAAGGTACAATTCAGTGTTTTCCTCAAATCCAAGGTAAAATTCAGCATTTTTCCCAAATCCAAGGTAAAATTCAGTGTTTTCCTCAAATCCAAGGTAAAACTCAGTGTTTTCCTCAAATCCAAGGTAAAATTCAGTGTTTTCCTCAAATCTAAGGTCACATTCAGTGTTTTCCTCAAATCCAAGGTAAAATTCAGTGTTTTCCTCAAATCTAAGGTAAAATTCAGTGTTTTCCCCAAATCCAAGGTAAAATTCAGTGTTTTCCCCAAATCCAAGGTACAATTCAGTGTTTTCCTCAAATCCAAGGTAAAATTCAGCGTTTTATCCAAATCCAAGGCCAAGATGCCCCAAGAGCTCAGGAATGTTTCAACACCAGGTGCTGTTTCTGTCCCAGGGTATTTCTTGATGGCTTTAGGATGCAGAGTGTGAATGTGCAGAGCAGTGTCATCTCTTTTCTCTGCAGCACCAGTTGAATCTTGGAGGATTTATTCCACCAAATCCTGCAGGGATTGTGTGTCCCTGTGGCAAAGCCCAGCTGGGAAATCCTCTGCAGGACAAGGGGAAACCTCTTCCCATCTCCCTCCTTCTTCCAAGGGCTCCCTGAGCTGCCCAGCAAAGGCAGGCATGGTCACACAACAGCAAGGACTTGAGGCATGAAGGTTTGCAGAGGAGAGAGAAAGGGAGAATTGGGTTTTTTTGGAAGGCAGGATGGATTAGTGCTTTCCAAAGGGAAGGAGAATTTGGATGCTCGTGGCATGTGAGGCTTAAATGAATAATAGAATTATGAGTCCTGTGTGTCACTGTGTTGGATGGGGGGTTAGGAGGGATTCCCTCCCACGTGGGCTGGAAGTTCCCTGTTAATTTAAGTGCTTTTGGACAGGGAGATGTTGAGTGGAGGGAAAATAAGGAGCTGAGACAGCAGAGCAGCTGTTTGGCATCGCTGCTGCTCCAAATCCACCCAGTTGTGTTTGCCTTTAGTCTTTCCAGGGCTTAATGTGTTTGAGTGGTTTTACAAGAAAGAGTCTGACTAATCCAGAGCCTTTAGAAATTAATTTCTTTCAGTGCAGGATGTTAATGAGTCAAGTTCAGTTGGGGGTCCCAGAATCCCAGCATGGGTTGGGTTGGAAAGGACCTCAAAGCTCATCCCATTCCACCCTCTGCCATGGGCAGGGACACCTCCCACCAGCCCAGGGTGCTCCAAGCCCTGTCCAGGTTTGGAATTCTGGGGGTTTCCAGGAGCAGAGTTAAGTGAATGGATTGGATTCATCCAGCTGTGCTTGATCTTCCATCCAAAGATCCTGGGAAAGCCTCAATCCCACAGTGGGTGTTGTGACAATCCTTTGGGAAGGGGAAAGACACAGGGAGAACAATCAGTGGGAGGGACACTAATCCCTGATCACTGAGCCAGAGCTGGGAGAAACCCAACTGCTGACCTGGAAAACAGGCTCAGATTGAGAAATGCCAAGGGTGTGTGGTGTCCTAAAAGCCCAGGGAGAGGAAAATTGGGATATTTGATGGCAGGACAAACAGATTCGTTTGGACTCCTTTGGATGTGTCTAATCAATAAAGGGATGAGCCTTGCTGGGGTGACGTGGGGGGAATTGATACCCAGAGGGGTGCTCAGAAATGTCTTTATGTCCTGTGCAAGTCACAGGGAGGGGACAGTGATGGACAAAGTCATTTATTGTCTGGAGTCAGGAAAACCTGAATTTTGGAGTCACTGACAGGTTTATGTACAGGGCTGGGGGTGACCTGCCCTTTGAAAGTGTGCCAAGTGGGATGGTTGGTGTTACAGGATCAGATCCTCAGGAAAGAAGGAGGGGAAGGGTTTGGCATCCACTAAAAAACCCTCTTAAACAGAACTGAAATGTAGACAGAGAACTGGAGGAAAGGAGGTTGAAAAGTAAAATAAATTTAAGAGGGTGTCCAGATTCATTCCTGCAGTTTTGGTCCCTGCAGAATAAGGGAAAGTATAAATATTAATTACTTTGTAGCTCCTCATTTAGTTGCCTATGGAGCACGGATTTCTTCCTTAAAATAAGAGTCCTAGATGGTTGATTAGTAATGATTTTTTTTGCTATTATTTTGCAATAAAGGATTTCTGTTGGCTGAGGTTTTGAACGTGAAGGGGCTGGTTTGAGGGATTTGTCTGGGCTCTTTCAGGGCAGAGGCAGAGCATGTGCTCTGATTTAAAGGACTCTGTGGCACTATTGCATTACTGGCCCCATTTAAGCAAATAAAATCAGGGAAATTAAGAATTAAGGTGATTATTGGAACTGGTGGGTTTGCCTTCCCTGGAAAAGCACAGTGCCTAGAGGAGGATATGAGCCCTGAGCTTTGCTGCTTTGGGGAGCTGCTCAGAATGTCAAGATTGGTGCAAATATACCCTTGTTTTCTCTATACACATATACAAATGGGGAGCTATATGGATATATCAATAATATATATATTTCTGTTCCAAAACCAGGCTGGCTGGAGCTCTGGTCTGCTGAAAGGTGTCCCTGCCCATGGCACTGAATGGTCAAGTCCTGCTGCTGTGTTGTATTTCCCATTTTGGGTTCAAATGCACTCAGGCAGGAAAATAATTGGATTTATAGCTTACAAATAGGGACATGAACTGCCTTTAACAATCCCTCATTCACAGCCAGGGGTCCTTGAACTCAATATTTTCTAGTGTGGAGAACACAGTGAGGTTGGAAGTGTCCCCCATCTACCCCCTGGTTAAAACTGGTGCATATTACACACCAGACACTGGGAAATACTCCAATTAAACCCCACTCTTTGCATGGGGCCTCTCACCCAGAAGAAAAGAGAAAAAAGCTGGGTACCAGTAGTTTTAGTCTTCACATGAACCCTGTGGGCATGCCCAACAAATAATGTGGGTTGTAATAGTAATCATTCGCATTGGAATAGAATAATTGAAAATAACTGATAAGTGAGCCCCACATCAGGGACTCCAGGCTGGCACTGAGCTCCTCAGGGTGGAGTCTGAACATCCTCCAGCTCAGCTGAGCTCAGGAAGCACCAAGGGATGCTGAGCACAACACAGGATTGATGTGATCACCTTTCCCAAGGTGATCCTTTGGGTTTATTGATCAGGGGATCCCAGGATGGTTTGGGTTGGAGGGACCTTAAATCCCATCCAGAGCCACCCCTGCCATGGCAGGGACACCTCCCACCAGCCCAGGGTGCTCCAAGCCCCGTCCAACCTGGCCTTGGACACT
>JAWWEE010000483.1:0-10634 GCA_035221455.1 Xenops minutus | reverse complement strand
TTTTTTTTTTTTTTTTTTTTTTTTTTTTTTTTTTTGTTTGTTTTGTTTTGTTTTGTTTTGTTTTGTGTTGTTTTTTCATTTTTTTTTTTTTTAATAAAACATTTCATTATAAGTAGTGCAAAATACCTCTATTTGGTATTTTTGTCTCCTACTTTATTTTGTGACCTCAATAGGCTGTAATGGAAACAGTTGCCTATTGCAAGATGCAGCCTGTTATATGTTCCTTCCCTTCTCTTAATGTCACCTACTTTCAGCAGTCAAAAAAAGAAACATTTGTCTTATCTATGGCCCCAAGTTCCCTGGGCATCCTTAGAGCAGAACTTATCTTGGGTTGTATCCCAAAGTAAGGGATACTGTAGTAGCAGTGACTAGACATAATTATCATTAGGTAAATGCTTACCAAATTTGCATTATTTTAAAGAGTAGGTCATCCTAAAGTGGATCTTTGCATGCAAAATGATCCTTTGCATATGGTTCCTGATATGACCTCAAAGTGAAATTCCTGATTTCTTCCATTGTCTCATATGCATGATGCCATTTTGATTTGCAAAATACTGAGTAGTAAAGTAGTTTAACTCTTCTCTTGCAAGTGATGATTGTGGTAAAACTAGGACTGTATTAAAATTACTTATAAATTAATTTGATATCTTCAAAGAGTGTTTGCTGTTGTCAGCTTTTGAATTTTTCAAGTCTTCCTCTATGCATTAAGACTTGCTGGGGTTTTTAGTGTTTATTTGAATTTTTCCATTTCCCATTTTTAACTTCAGGGCTAGTAACGAAACTAAGTTATTGTTATAGTATAAGCCTGAGTTCTTATCCTGGTTTTATATCATGTAACTCTAATCCATCCTGTTGATAAAAGGAACTACCTTTAGCCGCAGCAAACTGCAGTGTCGCTTTTAAGCCGGTCAACTACTGAAGTGATAATCCTATGGCAGAAGAAGATGTATGAGGCAATAAATTTCTCCCTGTTTCATAAATATGGAGACCTGAAATTTATCTGTTTTCACCTCAGGAAGACATTTACTCATCTGTGGTTCAACAGCTTCTTTGTGGATACTCTTATTCTATCATGACTAAAGGAAATAATTTGTGATGATTTTTTTTTTTTTATTATTTACTTTTTGTTTAATTTTGTCATAAGGAGGGAAGTGCAGACAGCACAGTGTGGCAAGAAACGCTTGAACTGCAGATGCCCTCTGAGAACCTGACTGCAGGTATAGAAAAGTTCTTCGTGGGAGAGGGAGAGGAATTCAATGGTGTGCTCAGTGTCCCCTGCCTGGCTAAAACTGAGTTGCAGATAGAGCTGGCAGTAACTGCTCCATTTGTTAGATGTAAAGAAGCAGGCAATTTGCATGGAAAGCAAACTGTAAAGCTGCTTCATGGAATAATTTTTATTCCTAAATAATTTATATTTAGGTGTGTTTTCTTTTTCTCTCATTTTTTTTTTTCTTTAAAATGCAGCCAGCTGAAGAACAGGTGTTTCTTGAGCCTAAGAAACTCAGCTTTTGTATTGCAGCTTGTAAGAATCGTTTATACACAGGTAACACCAAGATAGCCACAAACCACAGCTACAGTGTGAAGAGTGGATATATTCTATGATTTCAGGGACATCCATGCACTGCTAAGTAAGTGCAAACTTCATAGGGGCTAAAAGTGCCTGCCTAGTCTGGGCTTTGCCATGTATATCAAGGGCCTGATGCATGTGTGAGTTGCCCACTAGGCTATTCTTACAGTTCTAATCTTTCTCTCTTATCTCCCTTTCCTCCAAGCCTGTGGGAAAGAATGCTTTTAGGTGTTGAACAACATTTTGTTTTCTTCCTTGAGAGAATTCCATTTCTTTCAACAGACAGAAAGCAATACAAAGGAAACACAGGGTGTGAAGATTCCCACACTGAAGCAATATTCTTAGCATCCCCAGCTGCAAGTTTGGTCTTTGAGTGAAAACAATTCTAAAAACAACAATTCTCCTCACCAGTCTTCCATTTTCAGCCCCTTCCTCCCCAAATAGCTGCAAACTCGTTGTGGCTTAGACACACATCTGCTAGTGTTTTGTGTTCTCCAAATCAGTAAGGGTATATAGAAACTTAAAATTTATTAAATTCAGTGGGTCAGAAGGATTGGTCTTTGTGGTTTCACATAGGAATTTTGCAGAGCAAGATAAATTACACTGGGAGGAGATGAATACATTACAGCATTAGATTGGAGAGGGGGAGGTTGTCTGGCCAGCTAGCAGAGGAAGGGGCTGTGTGCTTGTTCTGGACCAGCAGCCTTTCCTGGGCTCCCATCTGTCTGGGAGGTAACTGAGGATTTAAAAAACACTTTTAAATATGTGCATTGCCATCCTAGGCTTGTCACTGGGGGTGGCACTGCTGTCCCATTCCCAGTGGCCTAAATGAGATTTTGGAAATGTGGTAGCAGAAATTGTTCAACACTGCAAATGTGTGCTTCTGCTGTGATGGAAGGGAAATCACTAAAACCACATGCTTATTGGGCACCAGCACATTTCATCCACTAGAGGCTATTCCTGTGAGCAATGGTTAATGCTATTTTAGCACTCACTTCTTCAAACTTCTTTCTATACCTACAGGTTCCTCAGGTATCTGAGTAGGGGATTTATAATTGTGTTGAAGTACCTGTGTCTGAGTGTCCTAATTCATTCCTTGCAGTCTGATTTCTGGAGTTAGCAGGCATATTAGTAGCAGTCAATGCAGCAGCTGAAAGATGTTGAAGCTTTCAAAAAATGTCTAAATGTTGAAGATATTTATAGCAATTGGTTCTCTGATAGAAAAAATTAAGCCCCCTTGTGCAGCACTGGTAATTTCAGGGAGTGTGGCCCCATTATTAGTGGAAGCTTTGGCTGATGGCCCACCAGATCCCCCTTGGTGGGTATCTGCCCTTTGAAGATGGGGCAAATGCAGCTGCTAAGAAGACCCACTTTTCTATACCCTTGAGAGGCTTTGAATAATGTCATTATGCAACTGGATTTCCTGTGGATCATGCAAAGAGATAAATTATGTACAAGCCACATTGTTGTTGATTCATGCACCATTTGCCTCTTAGCTCACTCAAAGAAACACAATTACTGCTGTTACACTTCATTTAAAAGAACTGGAACTTTTCAGCAGTGCAAACAGCTATTGTGTCTGAATTGATATTCTTCCTGGGCCAATCCTTAATGTGCTGGTTTATGTTTTCTGAATTGCATCCAAACCAAATTTAAGAGGGTTATAAAGCTGTTTCTTTCCCATTACTTGTTTTCCCTGTGCTGTCCTACAAAACTACAGAGCATTTTCCAAACTCAAAGCATAGCATATGCATTTCCATCATTTATATTTTGCATTATTTTAATAATTTTATAAATTATTGTAGTGAATACAGTGTTTTGCTTAATTAAGGCTAAAGCTGGGGTTTAGGCTTTGTGTGGATCTGCATTGCCCTGGTTTTGCTGGAGCTGAGTAAATTCATGTTGTTGCCTAAAACTGGAGGAAGAGGGATGCTGAAGATCCTGTTTGTCATTGTTGGTCAATTTGAATAAGTAATGGTCTCTTCTGGAGTAATTTATATGATGTCTGAAGTTACTTTGTATATTAAGAATGTAATGATAATAGGTTTGTTCTAAAGTATGTGTTTTCCAGTAGTTTTCACTAACAAAGAAATAATCTATTTCAAGGGTTATTTGTATCCTATATTGTGTGTGTTAAGTGCACATCTGTGGTGGCTTATCCTGTAAGAGCTGATCTTATGGGGAAGACATGCCCATGTCTTGGAGCAAGATGGGCCTGAGCAGCAAGAGCTGTGAGTGCATTTTCTTGCTGCTCTTTGCAATTTCAGGGTTTCCAAAAGGTTTCTGCACCAGGAATGGTGTGTTTAAGCTGCTTTTTCTGTCCTCAGTCCAAATGGCACTACAGAAATGGAAAAGACAGCACTTTGGGACCAGTCATAGGAGCTCACCCTCAGACTGCTGTGACATTGTCAGCCCTCAGAGGTTTTTTCAGCATTTAGTTCAAACTTAATCCTTGAGGAAACACTGGGCTGCAGATCATAATGCACTAGATTTTGAGAGCAAATTTTCTTTTCTGAATATGTCATATTTGAAAATATGTCTTATAATCTGTAAGAGAAACAGTTCTGTTAAGAAATGTTATTTCTTGCAAGTAGCAGCCACCAGAGAGAGTTTGTTTTGTGCTGCAATTATTTCTCTGCTATATTTTGTTCTGTTTCATTTATCCTCTTGAAAGCATTTTTTTAAATGACTCATCATTATGCAAGCAGGAGCTTGCCCTTACTTGCCACTTGGCAAGTTTATCATCTTTAGTGGTGCTTCTCTGGCATAAAGGACGAAAAAACCTGGCATGTAGGTGAGCAGTGCTGGGGAGAACTGGTGCTGCTGAAGAAGCCAGGACAGGTCTTGGACCACCAGGGTTTTTGTCTCCTGAAGCTGTTTGGTCCTAGTGTCATTGAGAGGAAAAAGTAGTGGATGGCTTTTCAGCTTTTTATTTGTCTTATTTTAAATAAATGAAGTGGGTAAAAAGTTAAAACAAGCTCAGCACACAGTTTGTTTTGGCCTAGAGTCCTTTTCAATAAAGTGGCATGTTAAAACCAGGATATACAGAGATGCTCTGCAATGGTAGAGGGCAGTGGGATTTCACCGGGGACTTTGAAAGAACTAGAGCTAGGGTTAGGGCTAAGTTCTCATAGATGCCTTATTTTTATTATTTATGGCCAAGGAAAAAGTTATCTCCCAAGCAGTTTTCTTAAAATATTTCCACTGGACAAAATTATATTTTATGAGAAGAAAACTCTGAAAAATTAATGAAAATTCTACATTCTGACAAATTTGTAGCCTTATTTTTTGCTTTGTTTTACCCTTATTAATATTTTAGGACATTGAAACAGGTACAGGTCTGTATATCTTCATAGATTTGAAAATCAGGTAGGTCCAGACTGAATTAACTGGAGCCGTTTCACCACAGTCCTCTCCCTGCATTTATCCTGTCAGGTGAGTCTCCATCTGCCCTTTTCCGAGACACATAAAATGATATAATTTATAAATCCAAACAGTTACTGCTTTAGCTCAAGAGTCTCCAAAGGATTTCAGAGCATCTTGGAATACAGCTAATACATACAGAGTATATATGTATATAGAGTATATATATGAAATATCTGACTATATATGAAATGCACGGTTCTTACTCAATTAAAGTTTAGTAAATGCTGTTTGAGCCCAGTCTCCATAGAAGGGGTGCAGAAACAACTGTGGAGGCGATGGGGAAAACTGATGCAGCAGTAGAAGGTACAAGAAGGGTGGTTTAGCTTCTAGGGATGGCTGCAGGAGAGGAGTGAGGGCAAGAAGAATGAAAGCTTCTTTTGATTTTGGTTGCAGGGCTAATTCCTCTGAAGCAGGCTGAATCTCTCTGTAAACACTGCCAAAAAAGAGCTGTCCCATAGCTTGGCTGAAAAGAAGGAATTAGGCTTGTTCTTTCAGGGGTGCCACTCCCTGTATTAGCTGTGAAGAAAAGTAAGTGTGTGTACTTGATAAGACTCATATAAAGAAGCTTTCCAGTGCCACGTGTCAGTGTTGACAATTGAAGTTTGATGGTGCCAACAGAAACCTTGGAAAATTCAAGAGCTGGTGTCTCTGAAGCACCCTATGTGCCTGCCAGCTGTCTGAGTGTTTCAGGCATGAGCCAGGCATGTGACATCCCAGTCCAGGTACTCTCGTGTTACAGATTTCAATAGAGCAGCTTCTGTGTAACTGGGAGTCCTGTTTGGTACCAGTATTCCCCCTTCTGTCTGCTCTCCTCCCTGTGCTTATGGCAGCAGCTGTCTGCTCCCTAATGCTGAGGTGTCTGTTGCCTGTCTGACTGTGCAAGCATGGCCATTAGTGAACAGTAGTGAAATTGCTGCAGACACTTCTGTCCAAGTAGCATCTGCTTTTTCTTCTGAGCTTTGAAACACTCTCTGGGTCACAGTAATTTCTATGAGCATGTTATTCTTGTGCAAGGAGTCATGACTATGCCCAAATATCATGCTTTCAGTGTACAAACAGGCCCACCTGTGGAACTGGAGGTAGCACCCAGGGGAGCAGAGCAGATGAGTGCTGGAGCTTTTCTGTGTTGTTTCCAAGCTCTGGTGCATGTTAGTAAAGAGCTTTCAGTTGTTTGTTTCTTTGTGTTCATAAAAGTTTGGGTGGGAGCAGGATGCAATGAACAGCAGTCATAGCCACAAGCTGGCATGAGGAGACTGAGAAGACACTGAGCTGCTCTGCTGGTCACTTAGCCAATTGAACCCAAGGACAGAAGCACAGGCCCAGCTACAAGGTTGCAGGGATCAAGGGTTCCATAAACACCTTTTTTCTCTTTTTCTTTGCTGATTGCTTTGTGGTTTTGCTGTTTAAAAAGACTAAGCTATTTTTCATTCAAAAGAAATCATGATGGACAACTCACTGTAAGGAGACAGTTTAAAGATATCCATCTCAAAGTCTGGAACAAGCCAGAATCCTACCATGCTGTTTTCTCCCTTGTATTTGTAGAGATAGCTCTTTCGATGCACTGATTTCAGACCAATCTCAATTTCCTGGCTGATTCTTATATTGGTTCTGGGAAGGATCTGTATGCAACTGGTAGCATGGTAGTACAAACTCTAGTAATTTCAGCAAAGTGTTATCTTAGAAAAATGTAAAAAGGATGTGAAAGTGGCAGGATGATGTAACATTGCTGCATGGCTGGAAGCTGATGCTCAAGTGATATGTGTTCTCTGAGGCCTTTAAGTTATGTAGAGCATTTAAAGAATGTACTCTCTTGATCATCCATGCTATGCAAAATTTTTTCTGTATCTTGAATATTTGATCAGGAAAAATCACTGCAAAGATTCTCTTTTAAAGCTGTAGAGATAAGAGAATAAGAGAGGTAAGAGACTTGTAGAGAGGCAATAAAATATCTGTTAACATGCAAAGTTAACAGATGACATTAAGTTGCCTTCCCATGGAGTTGGTGTTATAATAAAGGACTGATATCCCCCTGGGCTGACTGTTAGAGATTTATCATTTAGATCAGTTCAGAATGGACTGGGAGAACTCTTTTGATCTCCTCCAGTTCCCATCTGTGATAAAATCTCAACACACAGCGGAGGATGTGTGTCTCAGAACTGCCTGTGTTATCAGTGGGGTCACATTTCAGTGTGAGAGCTGGTGATCAGAGTCACTTCCTGTGAAAGATATTGGAGAAAACTTTCCTCCTATCTTACAAGCATTGGAAATTAGGGATGCTGCTGATATGTAGGCTTGTGCCTGAATTCCTTCCTTGGCAGCAAATGTTAATGCACAGTGTGTTCTGTTAAGAAATGGCCTTTGGCTGTTTATTGTTATAGCTGGTTTAATATTTGTATACAGCAGATAAGTGAACCAGAGTAAGTAGCAGAAAAATATTTATTTTCTTTCCCTTGAGTTTATACAAGTGAAATCAACACAAATTAATGTGGGGGATATAGTGAATTTAAAGCTACCATCCAAGCCAGAAACTATTTTCAGGTGACCCACAAATAACACGTGTCTGGTTTGTGTGTCCAGTGGCCTAGGTTTGCTTCCAAGCATGGGGTGCTTGCCAGGCTCATGGACAAGGGTTGTCATTATTTTATCTCATTTGCCTGACTGATTGAATTGGTTGCATTCAATTCTTTTCCTTGAAATATAGGTATATTTGCATAATGTATATGTTATATAGACACATCTCCAGCCTGAAAATGCAAATTGGACATTAATGGGGACTAAAAGAGTGTTTGAGATTGAAGTGGAGCTTTTGGTCAATCCTGCAGGCACTGGGAAGTGGGTGCTGTCCATCAACAGGGTCTGCTGTGTACAGAGAGCTAAACTTCTACAAAATTTCTTGAGTGTTAAATGCAACCTTGTAGGTTTTTTTGTGGGCCTACCAAGTTCATCCCTCTATTCTCCTGCCTCCTCTCTGGTGTAGGTTTTGCTATTGTGAGCAGCTTGTGTGGGCTCTGATCTCGCTGTGCACTGATGGTTATTGGCAGACACAGCACATACTGCCTTTGCCAAGCATAACACCTCTGTGTTAAGACAAAGGGCTATGCAAAGATGTACATCACTTATGTGCCATGCCTTAATTAGTGCAAAATTTCCCAAAATAGGTGATAGGCCTTGATCTACTGTATATGCTTGGTATATATGCTATATTCTATCTCTTGGGATGGCTGCAGTATATGTTTGCGAATTTCCTGCCTATTTTAGGCTCCTTTGGGAAGTTCCTAGAGCATTTTTGTGTGAGGAGGACGCAGTTCCTAAGGTGGATATTCTCTAGGTAATGCTGATGCTGTGGCTGTGCCAGCTTCAGCTGTGGGGGCATCTTTACAAAAGAGATGCTAGCAGTCCCAGTGCTTTCCAGCTGTGGAATCTTGTTATTGTAAGCTCTTTGAAAAGCTGAGGGAGAGGCAGCTTGCTTTTGTGCATGAGCTTTGTCTGCCTTTTTCCAGAGGTCTAATGCTGCTGTGTGATGTTGGCCTGGTCTCTTTACCGTGAGAGTCTCTAACTTGCAGTATTGCAGCTCCCGGCAAATTGTCGTTGTACCAGCATTTTGCATTTACAACCCATGACATGTGTGGTCACAGGGTTTTTTAATGATTTCAATGAATTTGGAGACTGCTGAGAATATGAAGGGCTCTCTCTTGATTGAAAGGAATATCCAAGCAGATACAGTTAAGTTGTTCAAAGCTGTGTGTGATTGTTGCATATACTGTGTTTTTTTATAAACCCATGCAAATAACTGATAGCTCACCAAGTTAAGGTGTTGTGCAAGTCTGGACAACAATAAATGTGCAAAAGTGTCCTGCATATTGGATGTTTTATATGCGTATATATCCGTATGTATGCACACATTCAGACACACATTAAAAAAAGAATCCTTTGTGCCTTATTATCATACTTTCTAACTCAGTACTTTATTCTGAGAGAATATATTTGAACTCCTGCCTGACTTACTGACGTAATTACAATAATGCTAAGTCTAAATCTGTTCACACATCCTTTTAAAAATTGTAATTATTTTCCTACTAATTTTAACAAGTCTTCTATTGCTTTTGGGGAAAAACCTCCAAAACTCCACTGAATTCCAAAGCAGCAAACCCCCCCCACAATTTAGCAGTGCCTGTTCATAGAGACCCAAAGCACCTTTGTGTATCATCAGCTTTGTTTTTATTTACAAAAGGGAAAGATCAGATTAATGTAATTCCAAACTTTATTTCTATAGGTAATGCAACAGTAAGACATGAGAGAAAACATCAAAATACTATTGTGCTTTTAACAGAATCAATTCTGCAATGTGCTTGTTAAGGCTGCATATTCTCTTCCATCTCATTTGCAGGAGCTGGTGCAAGTGCCCAGGCTCTGAAGTGCCAAGGTGAAGCAGTTGAAAAAGAAAAATCCGGAGCCTGTGGTACTCAGGGTAGGTGCATGGAAATGGGAATCCATCAGTGATGCAGGAGCTTCCCCTGAGTGCCAGAAATGGGTGCCAAAATGTTCTCAGTGGTGCAGACCTTTCTTGGCTCCTGCTTCTTCTCCTGCTATGCCAATGCATTTAAGCTTAGGCCAAGAAGAACAAGGAATTTTTGTGGACCTCCTATGGGTTGTCTCTTAGTAAAAGCCTTAAAATATGAAAAGAAACAGATTGATTTTTCTGAGGAATCTGTGAATAAATAACAGAAGACTGGCATGTGGAGTTACAGGTTTTCCATCTGGTAGTACAGCCTCCAGTACATTGTAGCACATGGTCATTCTAGTGAGTAAATGTGGATTTGCTGCAAAGGGCTGATACTGCATTGCTCCAGCACTGGGCAGAAGTGTGGAAAATGATGAACCATTTTACTGGACAGGTTTTGATGCAAATTTCTCATGTAGGGAGAAGAAGCCTAGTGGAAGTAATAAATTTTTTAAAACAAAATTAATAGATCACCATAAAAAAGTCTTTAAATTCTATGTTGGCTGTCCTGGTTCTGGCCCAGACAGGGTTAATTCTTGCAGTAGCCAGGAGAGGGCATGGTTAGAACATGGAGATTATACCATCATTATCAGGGGCCAGGAAAAGGGACATTTCCAAGTAGAAGGGAATCCATTGTAGTCAAGAAAATGTGGCACGGGGGCCATCTGGTATTGTTTATTGTTGCAGGCTCTGTGGGGAGCATTTTTTTCATGTGAATCACTCTTTTGTACACTTTTGTTATCAATATTGTTGTGCTGCTGTTTGTTTTCTTATCTCATTGCTGTTTCCAGTAAACTGTTCTTATCTTAACCCACAATCTTTGCCTTTTGTGCCTCCAGTTGGAAGGGGGAAGGTGTGTGTGGATTTTTTTCATTGGGAATACTAACTTGGAGAATACCATTCCTAAACCATGACAGTGGTTTAAGTTTATCTTACTGAAATTCATTCTTTTCTATTGAGGTTGTGTGTGGGAGTACGGTCAGAGGACTACCGGGACTGGAGAAGAAATAAGAATAAAAGCAAGCACAAGAATTAAGACAGGAACGATTCTAAAGGAAGCTTGCCACCAAACTAAGGAACTACCTCATTATCTGATGAGTTATCCCCGGTTTTATAAGTTAATATAGAGTAGTTCATGCT
>JAWWEE010000481.1:0-10663 GCA_035221455.1 Xenops minutus | reverse complement strand
CCCTTGGACACTCCCAGGGATCCAGGGGCAGCCACAGCTTCTCTGCCCAACCTGGGCCAGGGCCTCAAAACCCTCCCCCTGTTTGAAGATTGCTGTGACTACAAAGAAATCCTGTAAGAAGCAGTTTGACTGTATGAGAGCAAGGTACAGGCCTGAATGTGCTCTTATCAAACAGGTAATCAGTGCAAACACATCTACTTTGTTATGGTACCCACTATTTTGAAATTAATAGAGATTTTTGACTTATGAATTAATATGGATTTTAAGGACACAGAGTGCTATCATTTCACCTTCATTTTACTCACTGTTACCTGAGACAAAAACAACCTGTCAGAAGACCCAGGGAAGGTACCCAAACTCTCTGTGGTGGCCTTTGACAGTGAAATTACACCAGATGCATTTTGCCAACACAAAGAACTCAAATCCACATTAGGGACTGATTTAACAGTAAAATCTGAATCGTTCAGCTGTTGAGCAAAAGGCCACTCTGAACATACCCAGCAGTGATGGATGTCCAGGGTAACACCTTCTAGATGCTTCTGCTGAAGACAATGTTCCTTCCTCCAGTGTGGGGAACCCTGAGAGGTCATTCCTCTCCCAAGTCTGTGTCTCTGAGGCAGCAGTCCAGCAGCTGGTATCCACTTCTGCTGCCAGCTGGAACCATGGCTCCATCCCCTAAGGACAGAGCAGGAGAAAAAGGGCTCAAGAATCAAGGAAGTTTTGTAAGCCATGTTCCCAAAGGAAACAATGCCTGAGTTCTGAAATGTTGTAATCATTGATTCTGAGTCGTATTTCTGACACAGACACTCAGTTTGTAATGTCAAAGGGTTTTGATACACTAAGAAAAGCAGGAAAGTGTCCCAGGGAACTGATAAAAGTGCAGCAAGAATATCTGAAAAGCTCTTCTGACTTCTGAAACCCTCCCAAAGCTCCTCCTCACATCAGAGCTTTGCCCATTGCTGCAGAAGGTTCCCACAATCCTTTAAAAATAAACTTCTGATCAGCTCAGGCCTTCCAAACCCCCCCTGAGCTCCCGGGGTTCTCAGAGCAGGGAACCATTTGGCAGCACATCCACTGCAAGGCCTCAATGACACAGAGAAAGCCCTTCCCATTCCTTTCCACCCAGTAATTAATGAACCTCGGCACAATTACCCGGTAATGAGCAGTCGTTTTCCTGCGGATTGCTTCTCCCAGGGAGATCCCAGTGCTCCCAGAGCCCTGGCTTTCAGTGCTGCTGCTGCTCAGGGATCCCTCCTGGCGTGGGGGAGTCGTGGCAATGGGCTACAAGAAATTATTTCCTGGTTAGAAACACAGATTGGTTCTTTGCATTTCAGGGGGGGTGTTTATTGACTTATTATCAAATACATAAAATGCTCAAGTCATCCCCAAAGGGCAAAAGTTGGGGCCTTCCCATCCTCGGGCAGAGACTGCAATTCCATCCAGGGTCCCAAAGTTCCCTAAAAGGGGAACCTTCCCATCAGGTCCCTTCCCATCTGAGATCCCAAAAACCTGATTTGGGGCACATCAGACAATCATTTCTGAGAATTTATTTCTCATTCCCAAAGGCATGTAAAGCACAAAATACCAGAACTACTCATCACGTTGAGCAAAGTCAGGTTCTGGCTGTGTTTAGTCACAGTGGTTGGTGGGTTTCTAGCAGTATTTTATATATATATATATAAATATTTTTTATTTTATTAAAACTAGGTTTTTACTTGTATCACTGCTATAAACTAAATTTTAAAAGCCATCTCATGTAAATATCTTCAAGCAAGCCCAGTGAGTTTCTAGATTATAATTAGGCAATACCAGCCACACTTTGAGGGCAGGAATTGAAGGGAAGTTGGATTCCTGCCTGGAAAAGCAGTTGTAACATTATTTTTGACCAGAGGAAGCTGTTCCTGAATTCCAAATGAAATTTCTCCTCTCTGACAGCCCATTCCTGAGGTCCCAGGGGCTGGAACAGCTTTCCCCAGCCACACAGTGGATTCCAATTGGGAGAACAGGGATTTCTGGAACACAGAAATGCTCCTTGTCACCTCCAGGAATTATGGATGCACTGCCTGGTACCACCTGGCTGCCATGGGAATTACACTGATCCAGGATGTGGGAAGTAAAAGGAAGTAAAAGACTGAGAAATGAGGGAAAAGTCCAGAAATCAGCCCTGTTTGAATGTAACAGAAACCTCCAAAATTCAGCATTTCACAGTATTTTTTTCTTTAAGTGTGAATATTCCCTCCTAGAGCAGCTAAACTGGATTCTGAGCCTTCTGCACTACAAAGCTGGAAAGGATGGGAAGAAAAGCTTAAGATGTGTTAAAACTTATTACAGAACTGGTCATCCATTCTGGAATTTCAGAAAGGGGAGTTCCCTCTTATTTATTAATATATTTTTTTATTTTACAAAACATAAATTACAGCCATGACAACTAAATCTTTATCCAGCTGTTAAGTTCCTAAGAATCCATTGGTCCTGCCCTGGGGACAGTGGGTTTCCAAATTTCAGAGGAGGAAAACCCCTCTGATTTTGGGAGACACACGTGAAATCCTCCCCTTGTTGTCACTGAATTTGGGCCTTCCCCCTAATTCCCAATTCCCAGGCATCCAAGTTTCCAGGGAATAGTTTATTTTCCTCCTTACCAAGTCTGAGGACATGCAGAGCTCAAGAAGGGCTGAACTTCTCTTGCCAAACCCTCCCCTTCCTCCCTAACTCTGCCTGTGGACAGGAAAACCCCCCCACTCTTCCTCTCAGCTCCCTTCACTTGGGAAGATGGGATTCCAATCCCAAATTTTTCCTTTTACCCCTTAAACACTCAGTTTTCTCTTCCCTAAAACAGCATCACTGAGATGAAAACATGCCACAACTTCCCACACAGGTCAAGTAAAACCACTTGGAATTTGGGGTTGGATAAATGATCTTCACAGGTCCCTTCCAACCCAAACCACTCCAGGATTCTTGAAAAGCAGGAATGTTGGTTTGTTCTCCAGGTTTCAAAACACGGCCAAGATAATGATTTCATTGAACCTCCCAGACAAATTTGGAATTTGAGCCTTTTTCCTCACGGTTTCAACCCATCTGGTGTTGAAAAACATGATGGAAAACACAGTCTCAGCAGGTTTCCTCTACTTGCAGCTTCTCATCTTAATCTTTATCAACAGATTTTATTATAGAATGAAAAAAACAATCATCACAGT
Organism: Xenops minutus; assembly: GCA_035221455.1. Taxonomy (NCBI): domain Eukaryota; kingdom Metazoa; phylum Chordata; class Aves; order Passeriformes; family Furnariidae; genus Xenops; species Xenops minutus. The sequence goes on along the minus strand of JAWWEE010000481.1, from coordinate 7,469 downwards.
TCACTATCAGCTGAAGTCAGCAAGAATATTCCTTGGAGAGGGAATTTAATGTGAATGGGTCCTGGGCAAATTGGGACCAAAGGAGATTATAGGATAAAGAGTAACTGAGCTCCCACTTGGAGGGAATTCTTTCCCAGAAATAATCCTTTCACACTTCCAGGTTTCAAAACACACTCATTTCACATTAGAATTTGGAGCAAATTCAGTGAGGCTTATTTTGGGAAAACCAAAGGATGGGCCATGTGCAGATCCCTCAGGAAGAAATGGGTGAGGACATGCCAATGAGTTATGAGGTCAACCTTCCCTGCAGAGGCCCAAAAACGTTCCCTGAACACTAATTCATAGCATAAATATATAAAAGAAAGATATAAAACACATATTTCTCCTCCTTTGACTATGCACAGAGAACGTGGTGCAGAACAAAATCAGCAGAGCTGATCCCTGAGGGGTTTGATACAACCAAAATGCCCATTTTTTATTTAATGCTCCAAAATCTCACCTGTCTTTGCTTGTAGGTTATGAAAGAAAGTGCCAGGACACCGATGGCAACACAAGCCAAGGGCAATAAATGAGCTGAAACATGATACTAAATAAATGTTTGTATCACAATTAGGCAGTTATTGCTTATTTTAGTATTTTATGTAAGAAGCTGCTGTTGTGCTCACAGCAATGAGCACGAAAAGGGGTCTGCACAGGGGGCAAAACTGCAGTGAAAAGATATTTAGAGAGTTAATCCCTATGAAAACAGAATTCCAATGATTTTGCAGAGTGCACCTCTCCAATCTGAGCAGGAAACACCCTTTTTTTGGTTTAAGGAAGAAGGGAAAAAAATATTATGACAGACAGAATAATACAAAACACCCCTCAGTCTCCCAGCTCCATCAGGTTTAGCAGCTCTGATTCCCAGTTCAGTTTAACAACATTTCTTATCAAAATGCCCATAAAATGCAGATCTGGAGGTGGGTGGAGGAAGGGAGATGGAAAAGAAATATAAAGAGAAAGGAATATACTTAAAATTAGTCAGGAATTCTCCAGTGAACCACATTCCACAGAAACCTTCAGTTCAAGGAATCTCCCATGAAAGAAAATATTCCTATCACTGACTGATTTTCCCAGGAAGGAAATCATCCTGGAAAACCAGCACCCAACAAGCCAAAAGCTCCCCAAATCAAGGAGCAATGCCAGAACTCCAGCTTTGGAGCAGCACATGGAGCAAATGCTCCATGAAACCAATGCAGTCACCCACCCCAATATCTGGAATTAAATCCCAAACCCCACATCTGTGGTGACCCCAAAGTGGTTCTTTGTTATCAGCAGGGACTTTGGATAAGGATGGAGGGACAGCACACAGGGAATGGCTTCCCAGTGCCAGAGGGCAGGGCTGGCTGGGAGATTGGGAAGGACTTGGTGGCTGGGAGGGTGGGCAGGGGCTGGCCCAGGTTGGGCAGAGAAGCTGTGGCTGCCCCTGGATCCCTGGGAGTGTCCAAGGGCAGGTTGGAGCACCCTGGGCTGGCGGGAGGTGTCCCTGCCCATGGCAGGGGGTGGGAATGGATGATTTTTAAAATCCTTTCAATCCAACCCCTTTATGATACCAATATAATTCATAAAAACCTCCCACAAAAAAACTTTTTGGAGCTTGCTTTGCAGAATTTCCTTCCGAGACACCAAAACAATGGGAATTTTACCCACTTGCATTTTCTCCACATTTCATGCTGTGAAGGGGACCAAAATCCAACCCCCCTGGAGAGACTGAAGTACCAGGAGTCCAGAATCCCTGAGGCTGCAAAAGCTCTCCAAGAGCATTGAGTCCAACCTGTGATCCACCCCCAGCCCAGAGCACTGAGTGCCACAGCCAGCCCTTCCCTGGACACCCCCAGGGCTGGGGGCTCCACCAAAACACAATTTTCAGGAAAAATGATAATTCTTCCTGAAGTCACTTCCCACACAAGGACAATTCTCCTGCCAATCCTCAGCTCCATTGGTGTTTTCCCAGAGCAAATGCCCGAGCTCCAACTCTCATCAGATCCACCACAAAGGGAATAATCCCTCTTTTCCAAAAGAACCTCCTGGGGGAGCAGCTGGAGGGAAGCAAAGAGGCACATTCTGCTTCATTATTGCCTTTTTAATCCTCATTGCAAAAAGTAATGTTAAAGAAATAACATAAAGAAATGGTAGGAATTTGCACTGTGTGTACCAGGGTACAGGTAACAAAGCTGTTGCAAGAGAGAAGGAAGGATTTAGTAAATTAGTATAATCATCTCTCAGGGCTTCCATGTCATTAAACTCAAATGGAGGAAATGTAACAAGGTTTTTCTTCCCAAAATCCAACACATCAAAAGTTCAGTTCTTCTGCTAAGTACATAAAAGAGGGGAAAAGACAAAAATAAAGCTGCAGAACTACAACCACCCCCACACAGCCCAGTGCCAGAAAATGAAACAGTTGGAACAGCAGCTCCCGTTTGGCTCTGAACTGAAACATGAGCAATGCTCAGTTTGGAACTGCTGGAAGTTGGAATATCCAGGTTAGTTCCCTTCACTTTATTCTGCCCCACACACCACTAAAATATCCCAGGAAAAATATCACACAGCAGAACACGGGAGAATAAAAGTTAAAAAGTCTAGAGAGACAGGGGAAAGAGAACTCCCAAAATGATTAACTCTATCAATCTGACCTCCCCAAAATACCAGAAATACACTATAATTTCTTCCAAACACTTCAGCTCATTTCTCCTTCCTGAAAACCAGAGCTACATGGCCACATTAATTCTATATAAACCTGTGTTGCAGGCTCCTCATCCATCTGAACAAGCAGCTGCAGAAACACCAGCCCTGCAAAAACAGGCACAGGAGCTCAGGACTGATTTTTCCAACACCAATGAGCTTTTACACCAAATTAAGGTGATTAATTAACAGTGCCAGAGGCAGAGCCCACTCTGAACTTCCCATTGCTGGACTTCTGCTCTTATTCTTCCCCATTTTCTCAAGAACATTCCCAATATTGCCACCATTATGCAGAGCATTTATCACTTTCCCTGGCACAGCTTTATCCTCTCATTTTCTAGGTCTCACCACTCACTATTCATGGGATTCATCAAGGAAAACACTTAAAGGGAACAAGTTAAAACCACCAAAAGCTGCACCTGAGAAACCTTCCAAACTTGCTGTGTGTTTTCTCAGTTCATCCCAAGCCCAAAAACTCTTCTGAGGTCACGCTACAAACCGACTCCACCACCCCTTTAGCCACTACAGCCCTCAAAGATGGTAATGAAATGGTCTGAAATCAATTTTCCTCCCTCTGAAGACCTCTGAGATCATCCAGTCCAACCACCAAGCCAGGTCCACCACTAAACTGTGTCCCTGAGCGCCACATCCACATGTTTTTAGCACTTCCAGGGATGGTGATTCCACCCCTTTCCCTTGGCAGCCTTTTCCAGGGCTTGACAAACCTTTCAGGGAATAAATTTATCCCAATATCCAATCTAAACCTCCCTTGGCACAACTTGAAGCTGTTTCCTCTTGTCCTTTACCTGGAAGAAGAGACCTTGCCAAAGGTCCTTTAGTTTCTGTTCAAACTGCATGTGAGAATAACCCAAAACCTAGAGAAGCTGTCCCAAATACTACCTAATTCCAGCTTTGCAGGCTTTCCCTCTGGAAAAGCCTTTGGAAGCAGGAGCAGGGAAGGTGGGAGCCCCACAGCTGAGGGCAAGGAGCACAGGAACATGGAAAACCAGGGAGCCACTTACCTGTTCCAACAGGGAATTGGCCACTCTGCCCCTGGGCATTAAAGGTGCTTTTGAACCAGAACACATGGAATGCAGGTCACACTGTCTCACTCCAACCTGCTCCTTTCAGGGAGCAATCACCAGGGGGGAAGGAACAGCCAACAACTGGGGGGCAAAAGCACTCCAGAGGCCACACACCAACTCCCAACTCCCTTCGTGCCACAGAAAGGCCACTGGATTTCATGATAACCCAGTAATTCCATTTACTGTGGCTTTAGAGTCCTTATCAGCCCTGCTTGCTTGGCAGAACACGAAGTAAAAAGAACATGAGTCTCATTCAAGCACACAACAAGGTTTTCCATTTTTCTTTTCTTTGGACAGGAGCCCAGCACCACAAATTGGATGAAAACCATTAGCATTTAAGTTCAGCTACTGAAATGAATTCCAGAATTCCCCGCTGTCTGCAAACTAAAAGCTCATCTATGCACATACAATAAGCATTTCCAAAATACTAGTCAGAGCAACGTAAGGATGATTTGGTGCAAGCAGGTATGAGAAACACTAATTATTTAAGCTGTACCTTGGGTTTTTCCAGCAAGGACTGCTGTGCCAGCAGCACTTTCCACACCCAAACCATTCCCTCCTGCAGTGAAGGCACCTCCAACCAGGAGATCTGGCAACTTCTGCCCTGGGTTGTTTTGTGTGACAAACGTTGGGCTTCTGAAGGTCCATGAGGGATCAGACAGCAGATCTCAGATATTCATTAATGACCCAATTAAACTGCCAGGGATGTGCTGACAACATTCCAGGGAAGGTGCACCTGGATGTTTACACACCCTCCACTCACCTTGCAAGGACTGTCAGTATTTCATTCTGAATCTCTTAAGTATTTAAGAGATATTAATACTGTCAAGTTTGTAACATCAATAGATTTTGGGAGTGGCCCAAAACAAGAGGGAAATTGGCCAGGGCTGCCTGCTTTTCCTAGGAATGCAAGGCTTCCAAGGCAGACAGCACTCCCTGCCCACAGCCAGGGGACAGGGCCCTGCAAGGCAATGTGAAGGCTCATCACTGAAATGCACCTCAGGGCCTGAACTGTTCCCCATGGAATCCCAGAGTAACTCTGGAGGTCACCTGGTTCAACCTCCTGCCCCAAACTGGGGTTACCCCAAGGCTGGATTAGTGGGTTCAGCCTTCACCCTTCAAACTTGTGACTAGTTCCAAGGATTTGGGTTCAGGGTCCTGGCCCAGCACTTCCCCATCCCCTCCCTAAAAGCTGACTTCCTTGTTTGCAGTTGGGATTTGTCCTCACCACTGCTGCTTGTCCCATCACCGTGCTCCTCCAGGAGCCTTCCTCTGCCTCCTCAAACCCCTGTTCTGGCAGGGAAGCAGCACTGCCTCATCCTCCCCCTCATCCTCCTCCTCCCCAGCCCTGCACCACAGCTTTTTTTTCCAGGAGAATCCTCTGGGGACATTAATCCAGCTGGACAGAGTCCCCCTGAACAGCAGCCTGTCCCCAAGGGGTAAGGAAGATCTAAATGAGCTATTGGTTTATACCATTTCTTTGCAATTGAAGCTCTTTCTCTTAACTCTGAGCTAATTCTTTTGGGTTTCAAAGAGCAGGGACCTCCAAAGATCATCTGGTCCAAGCTCTCATGAGGAAGGGAGCCTTGATGAAGCCTGATTTCCAAGGATAAGAACACACTATAGTTAACACTTCAACAACCCCACAGCCAAGAATCAACATTAATAATCAATAATTTCCCTCCAAGCATCAACCCCTTCTCTGCTCACTGCACATAAAATGTGGTTTCACCCAAGGTAGCTTTGCCACCTGATTTTCAGTCCTGTGCAAAAATCCCTTCATTCCTTGCAGTGCAAATCCTACCTTCAATATGAGCATCTGAGAGTCTTCCTCAATTACTTTTTACAACTAAAAGCTCAACGACTTCTTTATATTCTCAGCTTTGGATCACTGAGAAAGCTCTGAGTATCCTCTGATTTTGAATTTATTGGGGTTTTTTCAATCCTACTTAACGATTTGTATCACACTGTCCTCTGGGGTTTAAAAAAAGGCTCATCCCTTTATCTTTTCCACATTAAATCACTGAAATCAAGGGTACCTCTGCCAGTAGGTCCCTTAGTTTGGTGTTTGCACTTTGCTTTAAAAAGGGACAAAGTGAAATTTCAAGGAATAATGGACATTCTGGAATGAAGCCACCAATTTGCAGCATTTAAGAATGAAAACTTGATGCATCCTGCATCTTATTTGTTTGTAATCCTCACGTTTCCCTAAATGTGGAATCAAAAACTTTGAGTAAATCCTCCTCCTCCTAATGACAAATAAACTGAAAGAAGAAACGGACAAAGGGTTTTCAGTGATAAAATTAGAACTGGTACAAACAGGCAGAGGATCCTCCTGGGTTCCTCTGCTCCTGCAGCCCCTGGACCCAGAGAAGCAGGAAGGGAGGAACAAACCTGGCTCAGCTCCACCTGGAATTCCCAAAGCTGAGCTCAGGTTGTCAGAGCAGCACTGAAAGCCCAGAGCCAAACAAACCCAGAGGAGGAAGCAACAGCCTCCACAACACAACAGAACCTGACACCCTAAAAGGATCAAGACAACCTCACCTGTGATGAACAGGAAGGTAAAACAAGAAACAGGGGGCAAAGTCACTGGTTTATACCATCACACACAACTCAGAATCATAAAGCTGCCTCTGAAATTAGTCTGTAAAGCAGCACTTAAATGAACTTTATTTAACTATATATAATAATAAGCAGCAGTGCAAGAACCATCCCTGCTATCCTGTGGCAAATCACCCTTCCTGAAAACACACAGGGAAGGTCCTTCTGCACAAGCTTTTTGGAAACTGAATTAAGACTACTGAATTAAGAGTTCCCATGTTCATTACAGTCAGACATGCCTTTAACACATCCTATTTCATCCCATGGCTGTTTCCATTCTTTGATTTAATTTTTGTTTCTTTTCCTGGTAAGACTGAACCTCTACCCACCCATGGCTATTCCCAGGGCCATCTAAATGGCCTCTAAAACTGGTCACCACGTGGCTGTTGCACCTCTGAGTTCTTCAATTGCTCTGGAGTGACCACCACCATCTGACTTCTCATTTAGGGTTGTCCTCTCATACCTTTCCTACCACACAACTGAGTTCCATAAACACCTCCAGCCCCAAGTGTCCAACAGGGGCTGCTCAAGGACACAAAGGGACATCCCAACATTTTGGAACAATCAGGTGCTCCAAACCCTTTACACCCCTGGAAACCACCATGAGACCAGGGTGACACTTCACACCAGGTGCCAGAGAAGTGCAACCCCACAGGAAGGATCTCCCCAAGTTCAGGAAGGCACTGAAGGTGGAGGTGGCAGGATGTGATGGGACATGATCTCCAGAGATGCCTCCCCAGCCTCCAGCACTGGTGTGAACAGAGCAGAGTGCACAGAGCTGTGTGTGAGCCCTGCCAGGCCATGAATGGCTCCACGGGGCCATTCCAGGTCAGCCTGGACAAGGGAAGGCTCCAGGGACACCTCACTGGGGCCTTCCTGAACTTCAATGAGAACTAAAGGAGAGCAGCAACTTTTTAGACAGGCAGGGAGTGATAGGACAACGGGGAACACATTTAAATTTAAAGTGGAGAGATTAGATTAGATGTTGGGAAGGAATTGGTGGCTGGGAGGGTGGGCAGGGGCTGGCCCAGGGTGGGCAGAGAAGCTGTGGCTGCCCCTGGA
>JAWWEE010000480.1:0-10667 GCA_035221455.1 Xenops minutus | reverse complement strand
CCTCTCCAGCTCTCCTGGAGCCCCTTTAGGCTCTGGAAGGGGCTCTGAGCTCTCCCTGGATCCTTCCCTTCTCCAGGAGAACATTCCCAGCTCTCCCAGCCTGGCTCCAGAGCAGGGGGGCTCCAGCCCAGGGACACAAATTTGGAGCTGCCACCAAAGATCAGAACCAAGCAAATGTTTTCTGGCTTTTGAAGCAACCCCTGCTCGGGGTAAAAGATCCCTTGGGCTCAGCAGCCCTTCCAGAAGGTGCCCCAGAAGTGCCCCTGTTGTCCCCAGGCAGCGCTGCCAGGGCTTGGCCAGGTCATTGGCATCGGTGCCCAAATGCACATCTAAGGGATGTTATTGATGTTGCAAGGTCAGGCCACTTGAAAGCCAGGCTTTGCCAGCCAGAAGGTTGTCTCAGCCACTTTAATTAGGCCCCCTCCTGTAACAGCATTATGATACAGCAATTAATGACAGAATCACTCACTATTTCTTCCCCTGCCTGGGCAGCTGTTCAACATCTCTGCTGAGTCCCCTTTTGCTGGGTTTGCCTTTGCTGTTCCACACTCCAGGGCTGTGAAACCCCTTTGGAGTTCCTCTGGTGGGCTCAAGGTCCAGATCACCCCCCCCAGGACAGAGGGGGAGGATAAACAGGGCTTTGGGAGGAGTTGGAGGCTGTTTTGGTCTCATCTCGCCACATTTATGGACTGACATTTTCTTCCCATGGGCCAACCGAGAGGAAATCATCGCTGTGTCTCATTTCAGGGTCTGTTCTAAAAGGCAGAGGATTTATTTGCAACGAGAAGGAAACATAAATTCCCTCTGCCTTCATTTAAGCCAAATTTTTCCTTCCAAAAAAAATGAAGGTGCTGTGCATTAGATCAGGTAGAGCTGGGCACGGTGACAGGCAGGGAAAATATATTTTACAGCAGAAAGGGCCCTGCACAACCCTGGCTCTGGGAGACACTGGGAAATGAGGGAAAACCAGCTGGTTTTACCCCAAATTTAGTGCCCATGAATGCCAAGGAAGATGGAGCTGCAGGAGCCCTGTCATGCAATGGATCTGCTAAAGGTCTGGAATAGCCATGGGAAGTTCCTTTCATAGAATCCTAAAGTGCTTTGGGTTGGAAGGACTCAAAGATCATCTCATTCCATGGGATTCCATCTCATGCCATGGGCAGGGACAGCCCAGGCTGCTCCAACCTGGCCTGGGACACTCCCAGGGCTGGGGCAGCCACAGCTCCTCTGGGAATTCCCTTCCAGGGCCTGCCCACCCTCCCAGGGAAGGCTTGGAATTACAGGACCTTTGTGATCCCTTCCAAACCATCCCACGATTCCACAGCTCTCAGAGGTGTTTGGTTTCCTCCTCACGCCCCCCTAAAGGCATCACCTTCAGGAACCTTCCCATCCCCACGCCAGGTTTGTGCCCAGCCCTGTGATGTCCCCAGTGATGTCCCCAGTGATGTCCCCAGGGACCCCTCCTGCCTGTGTGTCCCGTGTCCCCCCAGGGAAAGGGGCTGGAACACCCTGGGGCTGAGCTGTGGGGCAGGGGGGGCACGTCTGCTCCGCTCTAATTAGTGGGAATCATTAGCTGAAATGTCCCCTCCCTGACTCCAGCATGTGTTAGTGAAATAGCTCTATCAAAGCCGCCTTGTCAGGGGACAAGAAGGATCTTTCTGCTGGGATTACACAGCCGTGGAATTATCCCTCGCCTTTGACAAGATCAATTAATTACTTCAAAGTCATTTGCAGTAATAAATTAACTGCTTTTCTTCCCTCCCTGTCAAGAGGGAGTGCAGCTGCTGAGCAAGGGGTGGGAGCTGGGTGGGCACACGGTGCCCAGCTTGGCACTCTGCTGGCTGCCCCCAGATGTGAGTGCCACTGTCCCCACATGTCCCTGCAGCCCTCCCAGAGGGTTGGGGGTGGCCTCATGCCAAGGGGTCCCTCCTGTCTGGGGGTGGCATGAGTGGTGGATGGGAGCTGAGAAATAGGAAAGACTCCACAAGAGGGTCAGGAAGGGGAAAGAGGTCTTGGAGAAACAGTTTCCAGGGGGCAGAAAACATTAGGAAGAAGCCCTGGAGTGCCAGGGAGGAACCTCCTGAGGTCCCTTCAGACAAGAACCAAGAGTGAGGGAACACCTTGTGGTTGCTCTTTCCTTGGGTCTACCCCAGGACATTTCTTGTCCTTGTCCCACTTGGAGAGCCCCCTGTGGCAGTGGCTGTGCCAAGCCCAGACCCACAGCAGAGCCACAGAGGAGCACCCAAGGAACAACCCGGTTCCCAGCAGGTATTTATGTCAGCCCAGGTGACACGGAGGCTCCAGGACACAAATTGTGTTGCCACCTTCCCTGGGCCACATTAATCTGCTCCCAGAGAACTCGTGCAGAGAGTCTACAGAGAAAGAGCAGCATCCCCTGGGCGGCTCTTTCAGAAAGAATTTGTCACCGTCAATAAATTGCTGGAGGATTTATTCCTGCCAGCCTTAAAACGGCGCCCAGAGTAATGTGATTTGTTCAAACTCTTTAACACGCCGTTCCCCTTGATTTAAAGGCTGTTGAACTGTCTTTATTTTCTTAGCACATTATTAATTCAGGTTGTGGCTCTGACGTGGAGGAGCTGAGATGCCTCCAGAGCCTGTGATTTGGGAATGAAAGGAGGAAAGGGCAGCTGGAAGGGCTTAGGCAGCGAAAAATCAGCTCAGAGTAACTTCAAGCTGGGAATAAGCAAATCCTGGCGCATCATTCCCTTCCTCCTCATGCCCAGGGCTCTGACCACATCAGATAACTTGGCTCCAGAGCTCCCAGGGGCTTGTAGAAATACAGAAATGTGCTTCTCTCCTCGAATTGCAATGCCAGCTCCAAGGCTGGGGCAGTAACCCCGAGAGCTCACTGAACTCCAAGGCTGGGGCATCGGGACAAGAGGCTGCTCCGACCCCTGGGGGAATTCACAGCTTTTCCAAGGCACCTGCTCAGCCAGGGCAGAGTTTATTGAGTTTATGGAGTGTTTTCTGCACAGCCCCACGGAGAGGAAGTTTCTGGTATCTGTCCATTTTTGTTTGCCAGCAGCTCTGTTGGAAACCCACCCTGGCTCGACCAGAGAATGGCTGGGTTTGGTGGAAATGTGTAGGAATTTGGTTTGGAGGTCCATGATCTGCAGCCAGGGGGGTGTTCCCTCTCTGTTGGCCCTGGCTCTTGTCTGAAGAGACCTCAGGAGTTTTGTCCCTGGGATTCCAGGGTTTTCCCATGGTGACAGCTCCCCAAAACTCCCAGCTCTGACATCCATCCCTTTGAACCCAGAGGGGCAGGGACCAGGACCTGGGAAAGGGTTCAGCCCGGGCTTGGAGCTGCTGTCACCTGCAGTGAGGTGACAAATCCGCATGGAAACACCCCAAAAGCGACAACAAATGGATCTTTCACCATTTTTGGACAAACCCAGCTGGTTGAGAACAGGAGTAAATCACCAACAGGAACAGTCCTACCTTTAACCTCCCTGTCCCTGAGCAGGGCTGTGGAAAACGACTCCAGCAACTCCTTGGCTGAGGAAAAAAAGCTCCCAGAGAACATCTGCTCTGGAAAGCAACAGCCTTTCATCATCTCATTAGCAAGGTCCCCCAGGAGAAGGAGCAACCTTTGCAGATGCTCAGCTTTTCTTTGCTGTGCCCTGCCCGGGAACAAGAAGTTTTGGGCCAAAGGGGGTGCAGGGGGGTCACCCAGCCCCAGGCTCTGGGAGTGCCAGCCCTGGGTGGGTGTTCTCAGCCTCCTTAAGCTCCCTGGTGGCACCGAGGTGGGCAGTCACCACTTGCAGAGGTCGAGGTGCTGATGCCAAGCTGGCTCCTGGGGCTGTGCTGGCACGAGCAGTCGATGGTAATTGCTCAGGCTCAGTGTTTGTGTTCCTCTCTCTCCCTGTCCTGACACAGCCAGAGGTCTCAGCATCTTCCTCCAGGCACAGGGGAGATGTTTGCAGCACTCTGCAGCCCTCCTGGGCTCTGTGTGTGGGACCCTCCCTGCTGCAAACCTCTCACTCCTGGTCTCTGCCCTGCTCGTGCTGCCTCGGCTCTCCCATCACCTTCCCTAATTTAGGGCTTTATCTCACTGCCCTCAAGGAATTCATCCCTGGAAGAGTTCAAGGCCAGGCTGGATGGATCCCAAAATCAAGAGCTCCCCTGGACCTCGTGGCCACATTCCCAACCCAGCCCAGGCTCTGCCATGGATCTTTCCCACCTATTTTGAGGACCAGAAGTCTCTCATCTCTTGAGCTTCAGGTTTGTGGCTGGATAATTAAGGGGGCTTATGAAAATGGGGAGTGACTTTTTACATGAGCAGATATTGATAGGAGCAGGGGGAACGGTTTTGAACTAAAGGAGAGATTTAGGTGGGATATTGGGGAGGAATTCCTCCCTGGGAGGGTGGGCTGGCCCTGGAATGGAATTCCCAGAGAAGCTGTGGCTGCCCCATCCCTGGGAGTGTCCAAGGCCAGGCTGGATCACCCTGGGCTGGTGGAAGGTGCCCCTGCCCATGGCACAGGGTGGCACTGGATGGGCTTTATGCCCCCTTCCCACCCAAACCATTGTTACATTCAGTGACTCTCCCCCCAAACCCCCCCAGCCCTGCCAGAACAGGGAGTGCAGCCCCCCCAGTGGGGCACAGACCCAGCTGGCACTCGGCTCAACCCACACACACAGGGCATGCCATCCCCTCCTGCCACCACAGCAGTGCCAGTGCCCTGCCAGCTCATGCCCTGATGGTGTGGGCTCCTGGCAGTGCCCTCTCTGGGCTGGGTTGCCGTGGTACCCGGGATGCTCCTGCCCTGCAGCTCCCTCATCCTCCCGGAGCTGGGCGTGGGATCCTCTCCTCCTCCCTCGCCACACGCAGGGGTTTCTTTCCCCCACTGAGTCACTGATTCATGTTCTCAGCCTCAATTGCATCAGAACCCAGTTTTGCCTGGGAATCTATTCCAGGAGCAGGAGGGTGCCTGGTGTAAAGGAGGCTGGCACATGCCCAGGGGGGCAGGCAGGGCTGGTGCCAGCAGGAGGTGGCTACCAACATGGCATGACCTTGTTCTACAGAGCTCAAGGAGCCAAAAAACACCCCCAGCATTCCTCAGTGATGGTTCTGCTCCTGAGGGGTCCTGTGGGTCACCCAGCCCTGGAAAAACTCAGGTTCTAACACACCCACCTGCTCAGGAGGTGCCAGGTTGGACGGGGCTTGGAGCAACCTGGCCCAGTGGAAGGTGTCCCTGCCCACGGGGGGACAAGATGGGCTTTCAGGTCCCTTCCAACCCAAAGCACTGGAGGATTCTAAGTCCCCAAAACCAGAGAGCTACAGCCCTACAGGGGATGGCTCCTTTTCCCAGAAACTCTGCACTAGCAACGGGAGAAGAGTCAGAGAGTTCAGGGAAGAATTGCCAAAGGGAAGGGAAGCTGCTGCCTTATTTTGCTTCAGACTACCTAGAAATCACCAGCAAGGCAGGTGGGTCCTGGCAGGTCCAGGTGGGTCCTGGCAGGCTCAGGTGTCCTGGCCTTGCTGGGTGTCTGAGCTCAGCTGAGCTGCCCAGGAAAGCTGAGAAGGACAGACAGAAGGTGCCAGTTCGGAAAGAGAGGCGGGCACTGGGCCAGTGGGAACAGCTTGGTTAAGCTGAGCATCAGCCTGAGATGTCACACCTTTGAATCAGCAGGACAGGATAATCTCTGCCGTGTCTCCCTTGCAGAAGCAGTGCTGGAAGGCAGGAACCTTCAGCTGGGCTGTGTGGGGGCAGGAGATGGGATTGCAGGGTATTGATTATTCATTACTCTGCCCATCTTCATGGAGAACAGCAGAGAGCGTGTCTGAACTGAGGGAAGAACAACAACAACATGCACCCCAGCAGCCCCAGACTCCACACGGTCCAGCTCCAGCAGCTTTTAAGGCTTCTGAAACCAGCTGGGAGCAAAGCAAAGACACACAGGGGAGAGGGGAGCAAATGCTCCCAGCGTGTCTGTGCCAGGCAGGCTGACAGGGCTCCCCAGGAAAATCACTGGGCAAGAGAGAGCAGATCCCCAGGAATGGCATCTCCCAGGAGCTCAGCAACGGGAGGAGGCTGTGCTTGGGCTGGGGGTGATGGTGGAGCAAACAGGATGAGCTGTCAGGCAGAGAGGAGGAGGAGGAGGAGGAGGAGAGGGGGATGATGGAAGGGGATGTGCAGAGATGCTCCTGCTGGAATGCTGCACATTCCTGAAGCCTGACTGCACTTGGGGGCTCTCACTGCCCGGGCTCCAGCAGGGAAGAAAGTGCTGGGAAAACTGGAACTGGCAGTCTGAGAGGCATCCCTGAGGTCTGGGAGGCTTGGACATCTCTGGGGGGATCACAGGGTGGTGCAGGAGCCTGAGCTGGGGAAAAGAGGGATCTGAAGAGGAGGGGATGTAAAAAGAGGGGATCTGAAGGACAGGGATAAAGAGATAAGTAATAAGACCACAAAGATGGTCTTTAAGTCCCTTCCAAGCCAAACCATTCTATGATGGCCACTGCCCAGAAAGGCCTGAACAGACCCATCTGAACACCTGGAACCAAACCCAGGGCTGGATGTGCCCACCTTGAGCTGTTTTCCCACGATCCCCCTCCTTTCACCTGCTCTGCTGGGAGCTGTCCCTGCCCAGGGCAGGAACTGGAGGATTTTTAAGGTCCCCTCTGACCCAAAGCACTCTGTGAATCCAAGATGAATTGCCTGAGCTCATCCTGCACTCCAAGCCTTCCCAGCAGAGCTGAGGCACAACCAGCTGCTGGCACCGAGCTGGCAGTGCTGGAGCAGCACAAGTGACAGTGGAGGTGGTCACAGAGGAGAGGAAACCACCCAAATTTGATCGAGGGCTGGGTAAGACAAAGGACCTGCAAACCCTCCTTGCCCAGGAGCAGCTGGATCCCCCCTGAGGGTCCAAGAGCATCGTGCCCAAGGAGGGCTGTACCCCCAAGGACTGGCATTCCCAGCTCTGCTCCTGCCTTCCCTGGGCACCCTGTGCCAGGGTCCCAGCCAGGAATTCCTTCCCAATATGCCATCCAGCCCTGCCCTGTGGCAGAGTAAAACCCCAGGAGTTGGGCAATGAGCTGTCACCAGGAGGTGACTGGCAGTGACTCAGGACAGATATTTAGCGCTGAGTCCATCGGAGCAGGACGTGGACACATCCCTCGGGTTCCCTGCAGGAGGGCTGAGAACTGCTCGGTGTGTCCTGGGGATTGCAAACAGACAGAGCCAGGGGATCATGGAATGCTCCAGGCTGGAGAAGACCTTGAAGCCCCAAGACCGCAGTGCCCCGTGTCCCCAAGTGCCACATGCCCAGGGCTTTAACTCCAGCCAAGGGTGGGCACTCCAGCCCTGCCCTGGGCAGCTGTGCCAGGGCTGGGCAACCCTTTGCACGGAGAACTTTTCCCCAATACCCAACCTGACCCTCCCCTGGTGCAAGTGGAGGCTGGTTCCTCTCCTCCTGTCCTTCATTCCCTGGGAACAGAGCCCGAGCCACCCCCAGTTCCCCCCTCCTGGCAGGGAGCTGGGGGATATATGGAAATAGATGTAAAGATATGTAAATCCAGGCACAGTCCCTCATCCAAATACCCAAATCCACCCTCCAGCCCGGGGTGTGTTCCAAACACCCCCCAAACACACAGGTCCTCCCACTCACCCCATCCCTGGTGGGGAGAGAGCTTGGAAGAGGGAGATGGGGAACCAAACCGTGCTGTTTATTTGCCTTTAATTTGCCTTTTCCCCCGGGTTTTATTAGCCATTCAAAGAAGATGGGGCACACGCCTTCCCTCAGCACAAACCCGGCTCTCAGTTTACAAGAAATCTGCCTAAAAACCACCCGGAGTGTTTCTGCTCCTCGCAAACAACACACAGAAATGCTGAGTAATTCTTCCAGGATGCGAAGTAACCATTCTTTTTAATTACCAATTAAATGATGTGGTAATTTCTTGCATTCAAACAGTAATGTAACTACAAACAATGCGAAGCAAATCAGGTCTTTAGCATTTAATTACCAGGCTCTGCCATGAATTATTTAGCAAGTGGGCAAATAAGCAGCTCCGAAGAAATCCATTGCTGCAATTAAGTGATTGGAAATTATTTCTTTGTCTGGGTTTCTGTCGTGCTGCCACCACGGCTGGGCAGCGACACACACAGCAGTGCCCGGCTCTCTCTGGGCACCGTGGGGCTGAATGCCCCCAAATCTGGGCTGGCTGTAAACACACAGTGTTGGGTTGTCCAGCCCAGCCTGCCCAGCCCCCTCCTGTCCCAGGACCATGGAATGGTTTGGGTTGAAAGGACCTTAAATCCCACCCAGTGCCACCCCTGCCATGGGCAGGGACACCTCCCACTGTCCCAGGGTGCTCCAACCTGGCCTTGGACACTTCCAGGGATGGATCTTTGCCCTGCACTCACATGAGCTCTGATTTCTTTGCCAAGCCCAGCAGCTCCACAGAAGGGGTGAAGTTACAGCCCCAAAACTGCCTCTTTGCCTTCCTTTGATCCCCCCAAGGTTGGCACCTGAAATTCCTCTTTTTTTTCATCCCTGCAGAGTTTTTCCCCCCCCTCCCACCCCAGCCCTTGCTGCCTTTGCCCCTGAATGCAATTCTTGCTCTGTGTGTGGCTCCAACCCCTGGCTGTGCCTTTTCCCCCTCCCAGATTACAGGACCGGACCGTGTTTCAGCCAGGTGAACAACCAGATGTGCCAGGGCCAGCTCAGTGGCATCGTCTGCACCAAGACCATGTGCTGTGCCACCGTGGGCAGGGCATGGGGACACCCCTGCGAGCTGTGCCCGGCACAGCCCCAGCCCTGTCGCCGAGGCTTCGTGCCCAACATCCGCACAGGAGCGTGCCAAGGTCAGTGCCAGCCTGGGGCACAGGGCAGGGCATGGGCAGGGCACAGGGAAAGGGGGCACAGGGCAGGGGATGAGGCAGGGGGACAGGGAAAGGGAGCACAGGGCAGGGCATGGGCAGGGCACAGGGAAAGGGGACAGGGAAAGGGGACAGGGCAGGGGATGGGGCAGGGGGACAGGGAAAGGGGACAGGGCAGAGGGCACAGGGCAGGGGGACAGGGAAAGGGGACAGGGCAGGGGAATGTGGAGAGAGGGGACTGAAAGAGGGACATAAAACAGGGAACAGGGACCTAAAATGGGAAGCTTAAAGAGGGTCCCAAAACAGGGAGCAGAGAGAACAGGATCCCAAAAAAGGGTCTCAAAATAGGGAGCACAGAGAACAAGGTCCCAAAACAGGGAGCACAGAGAACAGGATCCCAAAACAGGGTCCCAAAACAGGGAGCACAGAGAACAGGGTCCCTAAACAGGGTCCCAAAACAGGGAGCCCAGAGAACAGGGTCCCTAAACAGCGTCCCACAACAGGGAACACAGAGAACAGGGTCCCAAACCAGGGTCCCAAACCAGAGAACCCGCTGTGTGACTTTGCAAAATCCCTCCCTGTGTGTCCCAGAGCATCACCACGGACCTTGGATCTCCCCTGGGATCACCCAAGACCATTTTAGCCTAAAGACTCTGCCCCCACTGTGGTCCTCAAACCTCCTGGTGCTTCCCCAGGTTTCAAATGAAGCTCCAGGAATGGACCAGGAGGGGTGGGCACATCGGGCTTTGCTTTGGAAAGAATTCCCACACTTTTGTCTCCCTTTGCTGTCCTTCTCCTTCTCTCTGGTGCAACCTGATGGGTCTCTGAAATGTGATCCCCTTCCCTGGAGCCAAAGATTCCCCCCCAGCCCTCCCAGGTGGATCTGGGGGGGGTGGTTGCCCTTCCTCACATCTGTGCCCCTCTCCCTGCAGATGTGGATGAGTGCCAGGCCATCCCTGGCCTCTGCCAAGGGGGCAATTGCATCAACACCGTGGGTTCCTACGAGTGCAAGTGCCCTGCAGGACACAAGCAGAGTGAGACCAGCCACAGGTGTGAAGGTAAGGAAGGTTGGGACCTGCAGGGGTTTATCAGGGTGTTTGGATTCCTGGGATCCTGGGAGCACAAGGGTGTTGAAATCCTGAGGATCTCTCTGCTCCCAGGGCTCTTCCAAGGAGAGAGGGGAGAGATCACCTCAGTCCCACCTCCCAAGCAGGAGGGAGTGCTGCAAATTTGAGGTTTTGATGTTCCTTTGCTTCCCAGAGGTCAAGGCAGGGAATTGAGGAGGAGAACATGCCTGATCTTCTCTTGAACTGGGAAAGGAGGGGTTTGGTTTTGTCAGGCAGGTGTTTTCTGAAGGGTATTTTAATGGCAACCCAGAGGGACTGGACAGAAGGGAGCTCTGGAAGGCTTTAGGGCTCAGCTCAGCTCAGGGGTGCCTTCAAAGCTCTCTTGAGTTGCTCAGTCTGATCAAACTTTGGAAACTCCAAACCTTTCCTTTTGAGGTGTGATAATTTAACAATTCCCAGGCTGGTTGTGGCAGTTAAGGGAGAACTCTGCTTGATGGGGAGGGGGGCATAGAAACACATCCTGGAACTGCTTGGGAGGGAGAGGACCTAAAAATGGTGCAAAGCCACCCCTGCCATGGGCAGGGACACCTTCCAGCAGCCCAGCCTGCTCAGAGCTCCATCCAGCCTGGCCTTGGACACCTCCAGGGACACAGGGGCAGCCACAGCTTCTCTGGGCAACCTCCCAGCCAGGAATTCCTTCCCAATATCCCATCCATCCCTGCCCTCTGGCAGTGGGAAGCCATTCCCTGTGTCCTGTCCC
>JAWWEE010000479.1:0-10682 GCA_035221455.1 Xenops minutus | reverse complement strand
GTCCGATCTCCGCTCCCCCGTGCCGCTCCAACTGGTCCCACTGGGAACACTGGGTGCCCCCCAGTGCCCCCCCCGGTGCCCCCCCCGCCGCATTCCTGCCCCGCCACCCCCGTCCCGCCGGGAATGCGGCCGGACAAAGGCCACAGTGTCCCTGTCCCCGTCCCCCTCCCGGCCCTAAATGTCCCCTTTGAGCGCGGGGACCCCCCACCCCGGGCCCCCTCCCGCCGCCGGCGCCCATTGGCCGGGGTTTGGGGGTGCAGCTGCCTCGGTGCCACCCTTAAACCCCGTGCCCGTGCCCGTGTCCCCTCCGTGACGGCCACCATGTCCCCCCGGGCCACCCGCCGCCTCCTCCTCCTCGCCGGGCTCCTCGCGGCGCTGGGTGAGCCGGCCATGGGGACAGGGGACAGGGATGGGGACAGGGACGGTCCCCAAAAGGGGGTGTGTGGGGGGGTCGGACCCCCTGGGGGGTGGTCGTGGGGCTGGCGGCCACCCACGCGGTGGTTTGGGGACTGTCACACGCGGGGATGTGCGTCCTGGCGTGTGGCACTGTCACCACGCTGCCGGGAGGGTCCCAGCGCCTGTCACCTCCCTGGGGACACACGGGTGTCACCGGGCTGGGGCACTTGTCACCTCCCTGGGGACAGGTGGGGTGTGCTGGGTGCCAGCCCTGCAGGTGTCACCAGACTGGGACACTTGTCACCTCCCTGGGTGCCAGCCCTGCAGGTGTCACCAGACGGGGACACTTGTCACCTCCCTGGGGACAGGTGGGAGGTGCCACACCCAGCTCTGC
Organism: Xenops minutus; assembly: GCA_035221455.1. Taxonomy (NCBI): domain Eukaryota; kingdom Metazoa; phylum Chordata; class Aves; order Passeriformes; family Furnariidae; genus Xenops; species Xenops minutus. Next base: position 9,892 of record JAWWEE010000479.1, on the reverse strand, counting down.
CACTGTCACCGGGGTGCAAGGAGGGTCCTGGTGCCTGTCACCTCCCTGGGGACAGGTGGGGAGTCCTGGGTGCCAGCCCTGCAGGTGTCACCAGACTGGGACACTTGTCACCTCCCTGGGGACAGGTGGGGTGTGCTGGGTGCCAGCCCTGCAGGTGTCACCAGACGGGGACACTTGTCACCTTCCTGGGGACAGGTGGGGTGTGCTGAGTGCCAGCCCTGCCCGTGTCACCGGCCGCTGGCACGCTGTCCCCTCCGAGCCAGCCGTGGGGACACCAGGGCGGTGGCACAGCCGCTGTTGTCCCTTGCGCTTCCCTCGGGACCAACCAACGCCCTGTGGTGGCAGCGGCCGCGGTGCGGGCACAGTGCCCATGGCAGGGAGCGGCTGATGGCACTGTCCCCCCCGCCCAGGACTGTCACCAGTGTCCCCGATCCACGTGTACACGCAGCGGGAGGTGTACGGCACCGTGGGCTCCCGTGTCACCCTGTCCTGCAGCTTCTGGTCCAGCGAGTGGATCTCCGAGGACATTTCCATCACCTGGCACTTCCAGGCTGAGGGTTCCCGTGACAGCATCTCCGTGAGTCCCTGCACCGTGTCCCCAGCATGTCCCCAGCGTGTCCCCACAGTGTCCCAGTGGCAGCCCCGGCAGTGCCCCCCCCACACTGTGGTGACTGGATTCCAGCCCCAGCCCCAGCAGGATGGTTCCTTCCCTGCAGGTGACACCAAGTCCCCCGATGCTGTGGTGACACTGGGGTGTCCCCACAGTGTTCCCTTGTCCCGGCGCCCCCCAGATCTCAGCACCAGCCCAGTCGTGTCCCCTCGCTCTGTGGTGGCATCGGGGTGTCCCCACAGCATCCCCAGCCCCAGTACCCCCTGTGTCCCAGCTCCAGCTCTATCAGGACAGTCCCTTCCCTGCAGGTGTGTCCCTCACACTGTGGTGGCACCCTGGGGACACCTCCACGAGCATCCCCAGAGCAGCCCCTCTGCCACCCCGCATCTCCGGGGCTGGAGGTGACATCTGACCCCGATGTCACTGTCCCCACGGGCAGATCTTCCACTACGCCAAGGGCCAGCCCTACATCGATGATGTGGGGAGCTTCAAGGAGCGCATGGAGTGGGTGGGGAACCCCCGGCGCAAGGACGGCTCCATCGTCATCCACAGCCTGGAGCCCACCGACAACGGCACCTTCACCTGCGACGTCAAGAACCCCCCGGACATCGTGGGAAAGTCCTCGCAGGTCACGCTCTACGTCCTCGAGAAAGGTACAGGAGCCACCGTGTCCCCTCCCCGGCCCCGCTGCCACCGGGGGTGGGGTGACACGGCGCTAGTGTCCCCTCGGTGCCCACCCGCTGCCGGGGGTGACATGGTGCCACTGTCCCCTCGGTGCCCACCTGCTGCCGGGGGTGACATGGTGCCACTGTCCCCTCGGTGCCCACCTGCTGCCGGGGGTGACACGGTGCCACTGTCCCCGCAGTGCCCACCCGCTACGGCGTCGTGCTGGGCTCTGTCATCGGCGGGGTCCTGCTGCTGGTGGCCGTGCTGGTGGCCCTGGGCTACGCCACCCGCTTCTGCTGGCTGCGGCGCCAGGCGGTCCTGCAGCGCCGGCTGAGGTGAGCCCCGACCCCCCCAGCGCCCAAACAGGGGGGCACGGCGGGCCCGGGGTGGGGGTCCCACCCTCCTAAGCCGCCCTTTTCCCCCCTGCGATTCCAGCGCCATGGAAAAGGGGAAACTGCAGCGCTCGGGCAAGGACGGCTCCAAGCGCAGCCGGCAGGTGAGCGCCGAGGGGGGCGGGGGGCACGGCGGCGGGCGGGGGGACCCCCCTCCTGCCTTTGGGGTGGGAGGTGAAGCCCCCCTGTCCCCGCAGGCCCCCGTGCTCTACGCCATGCTGGACCACAGCCGCAGTGCCAAGAAATCCAAGGCGACCCCGGGAGATTCCCGCAAGGATAAGAAATAGCGGTTAGCGGGCAGGGAGGGTCCCCCGGGGGCGGGCGCCGGGGACTCCCGGCCCCCCAAAGTCATCATGACCATCGAGATGGAGCTGCGGGGGGAGGCCGAGGCCGCTCCCCCGCCCACCACCCGCTCCCCCAGCAAGGGCAGCCTCAAGAGCGTCCTGATGAACATCATCAAGCCCAATTCGGGGGGGACCTGACCTGACCCCCCTCTCCGGCTGTGGCTCCCCCGGCTCGGGACCCGGCGAGGAGCGGGGTGTGGTCCTCGCCCCGTGTCCCGCTGCCTTGGGGACACCCCGGGGTCCCCCCACCCTGCCCCGCAGCCCCTCGGTCGGTCCCTTCCCTGCCCATTCCCGGGCACTGAGGGAAAGTCTCTATTTGAACACAAACCCATCGGATTTTTGGGCGGTCCTCCCTCCCCATGGGACCGTATCACGCCTGTCACCCCCCTCCAAAACCCTTCGGTGGGGGGGGTGGTCTGTCTTGCCCCCAGTTTTACTCCTTTTCTGGCCGTTTTCTCGTCTCTCCTCGCGACTGACCCCAAATGACGTCGCAGGGTGGCCTCCGCCCCGTGCCCTTTGTCCCCCCTGTCCCCCCATTAACCCCCCCACCCCATAACCCCCCCCCAAACTGGTCGGAGCCCCGTGGGGAGGTGAGGCTGCGGCCGGGCGGGGGGAGCTGCCCGTGCCCACTCCCTTGCGCTCAGGCACCGCTCCCCAACGTGTTTTTCTATGCCCTGTCCCCGTCCCCTCCGTGTCCCCCACGGTGCCATTAATAAAACTGACATCTCCGGGACCTCCGTGTTCCCCCCCGGCCTGTCACTGTCACCCAGTTTGGGTGGGGGGAGTATCTGGGGCACTCACAAACTCCTTGCACGGGGCACGCATAGGACAGGGGGATCGCTGCCACCCTCAGAGGGTGACCTGGTGGCACCCCAGGGACCCCCCTTCAGCTGGGGGTGGGAGGCCTGTGCACAAACCCTCGCCCTCCCCACCAACAGCTGCTAATTAAAGCTCAGTATAATTAACACCGAAGCCAAGGCTCAGGTGCCCTGGGGACACGACCTCCCCAGGGGGTGGGCAGGGGTCTCCCCACTGCCATCTCCTCCCCAGAGGTGACTGTCACCATCCTCACAGTGGGGCTTGGGGGGAAGACCCCCAACCCTGGCACCGGGTGGGGCATTTGGGGCACGGCCTGCCTGCGCCGTGGAGCAGACTGGGAATGGATAACCGGGATGGAGAGGCCCCCTCAAAGCCCCCCCGGGGATAATTGGCCTTTCCCTAATAAGTCTGCGCAGCCCGACCCCGCCTCGTCCCCTGGGCCCTGGCCCCGGGCACTGTTTTTCTTTCCAAGGAGCTATTTCTGCGCCTCCATCCCGGCATTCCCGAGCCCCCCGGAGCAGCTCCGCGGCCAAACCCCCAGAAAACCCCAAATCGCTTAATTTTAACCCTCACCCGAGCACTTTTATCTCGGTACCGCCCGCTGTCGGCTCTCCAGCAGCTGAGACCCAGCAGGTGATAAATTAAGTTGAATTTCATTGGAAAATCGCAGAATTGGAGTGTGACAGGAGAATTGGGGGTGATGGAGCCGTTCCCAAAGTGCCAGACATGGGGGCAATGGGGGAAAGCCCCACCCCTGCCCCTGGGGTTACCCCTGCCCACAGCCCCTGGCAGGGACAGCCCAGTGCCAGGGACCCCCGGGGCTGATGCAACGGGGGGTTCCCCTACCCCCCCGGGAGAAGGGGGAGCTGAGGGTCCCTCCCGGTGGGGTCCCATCCGTAAATCACTCCAAAAATCACCCACCACTCTCCTCTTCCTCGCCATTTATTCTTTGCCCCCCCGAGGGGAGGACTGGGGAGACGGTCACAGTGACAGGAGGGTGGGGAGGAGACAGTGACAGGAGTGTGGAGAGGGGCTGCGGGACCCCAAATTTCCCGTGGGGGGCTGCAGAGAGACCCGTCCCACACCCCCTCGCCCTGGTCCCACCTCTAGCGTAGGACAGGGGTTCCCCTCGCTTGGGGACACCGGTGTCCGCTCCCCCACACGCCCCTTGCGTTGTCACAGGACAGGGAATCGGGGGGATCCTCAGAGAAACGGAGTCTCTTTCCACCCCCTCGCACGAGGGCCACCTCCACTCCGGCGGACACCCGGCCGTGTCCCCCCACGGACCCCCCGTGTCACCCGGGGGGGGGTCCCGGCTCGGGGCGGTCGCGGGACAGGGAAGAGCCGAGCACCCCCCACGGCCCCGTCGTGTGGCGTAGTCAGGGCGGGACCCTCCCCACGAGGGTTGGGGGTCCCGGGACCCTCTCAGGGCCCCGACTCCTTTTTCCGCTTCTGGAATTTGCGGAATTTCCCCTGGATGGCGAGCGCGGCGCGCTCCGTCTCGGGCGCGCTCAGGTCGATGTCGATCTCCTCTTCCTCCTCCTTCTTGGGGTCACCGGCCTTGGCTTTGGGGGGAGAGAACAGGACAGGGGCTGCCCTGGGGACAAGCCACCATCCCCCCCATAGGACAGCCTGGCACCCCCAGACTCATCCAGTGACCACCCCGCCACCTCGCAGGGGACAGCCTGGCATCCCCAGACTCACCCCAGGGAGTGCCACCCTTCCCAAGCAGGATATCCCAAGGGGGCACCCCGACACATCCCAGAGGGTCACCCCCCGCACCCTCCCCGGGGCACAAGGGAAGGACAGCAGGTCCCCAAATCCATCCAGGTGCTACCGCCCCCCAACTGTCTGGGACACGGACCCCGGGGGTCCCGGGGGGTGCGGGGACAGAGGTGACGGGGCACCCCGCGGGTGCCCCCGATCTGTGCCGGGGGTCCTCACCTTCCTCCTGCCCGCCGGAGGTCTCCGCCGCCGAGGGGGGTTCATGGGGGCTGTGCTGCGGAGAGAGGGGGGGCCGAGAGGGTCACACACGGGCTCCGGGTCCCCAGGGTCCCCCCACTGTCTGCGCCAGTCAGAGGGGGCTTGTAGGGGCTGTGCTGCGGAGAGGGGGGTGACACACAGCTCCGGCGTCCCCCCACTGTCCCGGGGGTCCCCCCGACCTCCAGCCCCTCCATCCCCACCCCGAGGTGCAGCATCCTTCCCCCATTCCCAGGGCTGTTCCTCTGCTCAGTGCTAAAATCAACGGGAAAAGCGGGGGAAAATCCTCGTTCTGGTCTGTTCTGGCCTGTCCGGACCCCTCCCAGCACCCCAAGCCGCCCCACCTCGCTCATCTCCGCTCGGGGCCGCGGCCGCTCTCGCTGTGCGGGACCGGCGCTGCCATCGCCTTTATAGGAGCGGGGCTGAGTGACAGCTGCCTGAAGCCAATGGGGAGACACGGGGATTGGGGAGGGGGCGACAGGGGACGCGGGGAAGGGACAGGGGACACGAGGGGACACGGGGGGACACGGGGGAACCCGACTGTCTCGGGGAAACAAGAAGGGCCTGGAGGGGCCGCCAGCCCCCCTCCGAATGCCATCCTCCTGGGGCAGCCCGAAAATGGGGGTGGCACCTGCGGGGAGGGACAGGGGCTGTCTAGGGGTCCCTGGCTGGGGACATCGCTGGCACCTGCTGTGGGCCTGGTGACAGGGACCTTCTCGTGGGGTCAGTGATGGCAGGACGGCCACCAGCGTGTCCCTGTCCCCTCTGGGCTCTGCTGCCCTCAGTGCCACCCGCAGCACCCAGGGACGATACCCCTGTCTGTCCCCACTGTGTCTGCCTGGCCCTTGTCTGTCACCTCTGTCTGTCTGTCCCCATGTCTGTCTGTCCCTGTCTGTCACCTCTGTCTGTCTGTCCCCGCCTCTCCCCAACACCTGCCATACCTGTCCTTGTTCCCCCTGCGCTGTGTCTGTCCCGTTCCCCACCCCAGTGCCATTTGTCCCTCCCCGCCCCGAGCTCTGTCCCCGCCTGTCACAACCTCGCTCAAGTTCAAGGTTCAAACTCCACGGAGCTCTCCCCGGGACCGGCAGAGACACGCGGGGACACTGAGGGACCGGGGGGGACACGCGGGGACCGGCGGGGACACAAAGGGACTAGGTGTCCCCTCACTGCGTGGGGACAGTCCCCCATCACCGGCCACAACGTGAAGCACCGGATCAGGTACCGGCACCGAGGGGGACTCGCAGGGACCAGCGGGGACACGGGGGACACACAGGGATCGGAGGGGACAGACGGGGACCAGAGGGGAGAGGACCGGTGGAAAGATGCGGGGACCCGAGGGGACACTGAGGGATCGGGTGTCTCCTCACTTCTTGGGGACAATCCCCCGTCACTGGCCGCACTGGGGACACCGGCTCAGGGACTGGCACTGACGGGGACACGAGGAGACTGGCGCGGACACGCAGGAACATGCGGGGACCGGAGGGGACACACGGTGACGGTGCCCCCTCACTGCATGGGGACAATCCCCCGTCACCGGCAGCACCGGAGGGCACCGGCTCAGGGCACCGGGGGGGCATCAGGTGCCCTCGGAGGTTTCGAGGGGACGTGCCACCTCCCCCCCCCCTCCCCCCCCGCTGTCCCCGTGTCCCCAGACATGTCCGTGTCGAGCCCCTCGGACGCAGAGTGCAGCCCCTGCGGCCCCCCGGGGGACACAGAGCCCCCGGTCCCCCCGGGGGACACCGACGAGGACAAGGTGTGTGCCGTGTGCGGGGACAGGGCCAGCGGGTACCACTTCCACGTCATGAGCTGTGAGGGCTGCAAGGGCTTCTTCAGGTGGGGGCACCGCGGGGGCACCGGGAATGGGGGGTGAGGGTGGGATGGGATGGGAGGGGATGGGATGGAGAGGATGAAGTGGGAGGGGATTGGATGGGACAAGGGATTGGGATGGGATGGGACAAACAGGATGGGAAAGGATAATATGAGATGGGACAGGATGGGATGGGACAGGGTGGGAAGAAATGGGACGCAGTGACGGGGACAAGACGGGTTGGGGTGACAGAATGGGAGAGGGCAATACGGGGTGGGATGGGAGAAGATGGAAATGGGAAGGGATGGAACAACAGGATGTGGGAGACACAGGATGGTCCCATGGGTGGGGGGACTGGGTGGCACAAGCACAGGGTCACCCAACAGCCCTGGTGTCCCCCCAGGCGCTCCATCATCAAGGGGGTCCGGTTCATCTGCCCCCTGGCCCGGCGCTGCCCCATCACCAAGGCCAAGAGGAGGCAGTGCCAGGCCTGTCGCCTCCAGAAGTGCCTCGACGTGGGCATGAGGAAGGACAGTGAGTGACACGGGGACACCCAGGGGGACAGGGGATGGGGGGACCTGGGGGAGAGGGGGACATGGGAAGGAGGGAAGAGGGGGGACATGGGGAGGATAAAGGGTACCAGGAGGGGACAAGGGGGGAACATGGGACAGAGAAGAGCATTCTGGGTAGGTGGCAAGGGAGGGGACAGAAAGGGGCAGGGCACAGAGGTGGCAGCAGGGGGGTGTGGCAGAGAGGGGACAGTGGGGACCCTGGTGGGGGCTGGTGTCTCTGATTGCTGTCACCGATGCCCCCGTGCCCATGCCGGGGGTGACAGCGAGGACTGCCATGGCGTGGCAGTGATCATGTCGGAAGAGGCGCTGCAGCGGCGGCGGGCGCTGCGGGGACAGCGGGGACAGCCCGGGGGACAGCCCGGGGGACAGCCCGGGGGGCTCACGGCTGAGCAGCAGGAGCTCATTGCCCTCCTCATCGAGGCCCACCGGCGCACCTTCGACTCCAGCTTCTCCCAGTTCGCTCACTACTGGGTGAGTGGGGGTCCCCGGGTCCCCACTGTCCCCACGGACGGGTTGGCTGTCTCTGGGGGTGCCCAGCTGTCCCCCCACGCCCCCTGATGGCACTGTGCCCCCAGCCCGCCGTTCGCCTGTGCATCCCCAGCCCCCCCGGGCCAGGGGTCCCCACTGGGGGGTCCCCAGTGCCACCCCCACCCACGGAGGACGTGCTCCCTGATGTGTTTTCCATGCTGCCCCACTTTGCCGACCTCAGCACCTTCATGATCCAGCAGGTCATCAACTTTGCCAAGGAAATTCCTGTTTTCAGGTGTGTGTGTGGGGGGAAAAGGGGTGGAAAAGGGCTAGGACCCTCCGGTGTCACTCCAGTGATGTCCCCTCGTGTCGCCCCCCCCACTCCCCACCAGGAGTTTACCCATTGATGCCCAAATTTCGCTGCTGAAAGGGGCCACCCTGGAGATCTGCCAGATCCGTTTCAACACCGTGTTCAACACTGAGACCAAGGCGTGGGAGTGCGGGCAGCACTGCTACACCATCCGGGATGGGGCACTGGGTAGGCACAGGGACATCTGGGGGAGGTGGAGGTGGCACTGTCCCCCCTCCCGGGGTCACCCTGTCACCCCCTCCCTGCCCTCCACCCAGCCGGGTTCCAGCAGGTCTATCTGGAGCCGCTGCTCAAGTTCCACGTGAGCCTGAGGCAGCTGCGGCTGCACGAGGCCGAGTACGCGCTGCTCCAGGCCATGCTGCTCTTCTCACCAGGTGGGCCCCATGCCGGGGGGCATAGGGGGGCACCCAAGATGTCCCCCGGGCCCCCCTGATGTGCCTACACCCCTCCTCAGACCATGCTGGCATCGCCCAGCGCGACCTCATTGACCGGTTCCAGGAGAAGGTGGCCCTGACCCTCAAGAGCTACATCGACCACCAGCACCCCATGCCCGAGGGCAGGTGAGCACCAGGAGGGGGTGGCACCATCTCCAGGGCGGTGGGCACGGCCACCAGGCCCACCTGGGTGTCCCCTGCCCACCCCCAGGTTTCTCTACGCAAAGCTGCTGCTGCTGCTGACAGAGCTGCAGACGCTGAAGGTGGAGAACACGCGGCAGATCCTGCACATCCAGGACCTGTCAGCCATGACCCCCCTGCTCTCTGAGATCATCAGCTGACCCCATCCCCAGGTGCCACCCCCCTGGTCCCCAAGTGCCACCACGGGGCACAGAGTAAAGCTCCTTTATTTATCCCGGCTCCCAGAGCCAGCCCGTGTGTTGTGGGGGGGAACTGAGGCCCTGAGGAGGTGGCCCTGGGGACAGCGGGGCCCCCCCTACCCCCACGGGGACCCCCAGCCCGCAGCACGGCCACTCCCACGTGGTGGCACTGGGGACACTGCAGCCCCCCAGTCCCTGCCACCCCCAGCCCGCCCCGCACTGCCACACGGTGTCCCCAGGCTGCTGTGTCCCCGCTCTGAGGGTCCCTGTGGCCCCCCCAGGGCGGCTCCCTGAGCAGGACGGTGCCATGTACCCCCCGTGCCCGCTGTCCCTGCCGTGCCCTCAGCCCACGGTGACGCTGAAGCCGCAGTGGAACCGGTTCCTCCAGTGGTTGAGGAAGGCACCCAGGGCCAGCGTGACGGGCAGAGGGGGCAACTTCTTCTCCAGCACGCCCCCCACGCTCCAATTGCTGTCCAGGAGCCCTGGGGGGGCACAGGGGAGGAACAGGTCAGTGCCAGGAGGGCACAGGTAGAGGGCAAAGGGGTCTCCCAGGGGGTCTTGCCCACCTCTGAAGACCACGTTGGCGCGGGGCAGGTTGAGCTGGTACCCGAAGGCGAAGGTCGTCTCCTGCAGCCGCGTGTTGGCCTCCAGCTCCACCCCCACCTGCACCTGGGGGGCACACCGAGGTCAGGGGACGCAGGGACACCGCGAGGGGACATTGGGGGTGCTGGGGGTGGCACCCACCTGCTCGTTGGCCCGGTGGTAGTAGCTGGCGTGGGCCCCCCCGTACCCCACGTTCAGCGTCGTCACCCACTTCGGGGCTGGCACAGACACACAGACCAAGGGGGTGGGTGTGGGGGTGTCCCCAGAGGGAGGTGGCACCACCCCTGTGGTGGGCATAGCACTGACTGGGTGCTGGGGAGGCTCGGGGGGGGGCACTTGGAAGGACTAGAGGGGTACTGGGAGGGGTTGGGGTGAGTTTGGGAAGCCCTGGAGTGGATTGGGAGAAGTTTGTGAGGGCCCTAGGGAGGTTTTGGGGTTTTTGGAGAG
>JAWWEE010000478.1:0-10683 GCA_035221455.1 Xenops minutus | reverse complement strand
GCAGCCACTGCCAGCAGGGACAGCAGCCCCACCAGCGTGGCCGTGGCTCCTGGGGCAGCACCTGAAGCCATTCCTGCACAATCCTGGCTGCTCCAAGGGAGGAAGCGTCGGTGGCTCCGGTGCCTGCTCTGCAATTCCCAATGACCGCAGCAACAGCCCAGCTTTTGACCCCTGTGTTGTTTGCTGCGTGGTAAATGAGTAATCCCTGGGTCGATGCCATGGATAAGCCCCATCGGTGCACCAGAAGCTTTAGCAGGACCCGCCCAAGCTAACACAGCCCCCTCAGGATCAGGGAATTTGTTCTCAGATCTTGCACAGCCACAACCCAGTCAAACCCTAAGAGCCACATTCCCCAAAATTCCACCTTTGGAAAGAGCCCTGTGAGGAGGCAAATTCACTGCCAAAGACAGACACGGTGAGGGCAGCAAGGACAGAACGTTGATGTGCATTTCCCAGGAAATACCAGGCCCTACTGGAACCCTTGGCTTGGGCAGCCCTGTGGATTTCCCTCTGGCTTCTTCATCCATCACCAAGGGGAAAAACCCTACACAAAGCCATATAAATTAGCTTTGAATATGCAGAATGAAAAAGACAGCAACTGAGCATGTTGGGGAATCAGAAATGGACAAGTGGAAAGTGAGGAAGAGGGAGAAAGTTTTTTCACGAGCATTCACCAAACTCACCCCAAGAGGGAAGTCAATTCCTCCCTGCAAAACAAAACTCCACCCTTGGGAGCACAGAAACAACCAGAGCCTGCACTCCAACCAGACCCACCTGAGTGAGCTCCTTGTGGTCACAGTGCACTCCTCCAATGGGAATGATGTTGGGCATCAAAGGTCTGGGATAGTCCAACACAAACTCCATCCTCAGCAGCCAAACGGAGCCCCGACGTAAGAGATCCAGCACGGTCACATCCCGGTGCAGGAACTCTGAGGCCAGTTTGGCAAAGGGTTTAAAGCCAAAATCACAAAGGAAAGAATTGGGGATCTCCAAGAGCAGATTGGCCACCCTCTGCAGGAAGGTCATGCGGTCTGTGAGCTGGGAAAAGTCCCTGGGGACATAGGATGGGGGTCTGGGGCACTGGGTGGCCTCAAAATCCAACCCACATGGGACCCCTCGCAGGAAATACACAGAAGGAAGGGAAAGATGCTCAGCAAGGATGGGCCCACAGGGTACGGCAGGGTCTGTAAGGAGGGCATCAAACTTGCTCTCCTCAAGGTACTTGATGAGCTCTTGGTTCTTCAGGAGCCTTTCACAGCCCAGAACTGACAGTTCACCGAGTCTTCTGAAACCTTCATATGCTCTAAGAAACCGTGTCAGAAAAGGTCCTTCTTCAAAGGAGATCTGCAGAAAGGCCTTGAATTCCTTCTCCATCTCTTCGTATGTGAGAGGCACTGGGTACGTTTTCAGCACAAAGCTCTCGGATGGCTTGATGTGCATAGTGACCTCAGGAGCCACCACAACCACGTCGTGTCCCCTGTCCCTGAGCTTGCCCAGCACTTCCCTCATGCTGAGCCAGTGGCTCCCGTCCACGGGCACCACCAGGAGCTTCCCCCCTGCAGCCACTGCCAGCAGGGACAGCAGCCCCACCAGCGTGGCCGTGGCTCCTGGGGCAGCACCTGAAGCCATTCCTGCTCAATCCTGGCTGCTCCAAAGGAGGAAGCACCAGCAGCTCCAGCACCCGCTCCGCGATTCCCAACCAGCTGAGCCACAGCCCCGCTGCTGATCCCTCTTTTATGTGCTGGGTGGCAAACGTGTAATCAGCCAGGTGATAAAAGGCTGCAGAACCAGCAGGGAAGTCCAGCCAGGTCCACAGGTTGGTGCTGGGGGTGGAATCACCAGATAACACCAGCCTGGCCCTGGCCAAGGGACAGGCAAGAATGTCCCCGGCACGAGGCTGGGACAGCTGTGCCTGGCCCTGCCCTGCCCTTCCCTGTGGAAGCTCCTCCTGCCCAGGCAGGAGATGTGACCCTTGCACAGCCCCAGCCAGCCCTGCCCAGGCTTCTCCCAGCACAGCCCCTGGCCCTCAAAGCTCAGAGCCCACCGAGCTGGGGAGCAGCTCCTGGCCTTGGTTTCCAGGCTGGAAGTCCCATGCCAGGGTTCTGCAGGACACACCATGCACACCCAGCATCATTCCCAGTGTCCCCAGTGTGCCTCAGGGCATGGGCAGGTTTGTGAGCTGGGAGGGCAGAGCAGGGATTTGGGGACACTCTTAGAGGGAGAATTTCACCCAAAATGGGGACTCAATTCTTGAAAATTCCGCCCTTGGCGACACAGCAACCAATCTCTGCAGGAATAAAAGCAGACCCACCTGAGTGAGCTCCTTGTGGTCACAGTGCACTCCTCCAATGGGAATGATGTTGGGCATCAAAGGCTTGGGATAGTCCAACACAAACTCTACCCTGACGAGCCAAACGGAGCCCCGGCGTAAGAGATCCGGCACGGTCACATCCCGCTGCAGGAACTCTGAGGCCAGTTTGGTGAATGGCTCAAAGGCAAAGTCACAGAGGAAAACATTGGGGAAGTCATAGAGCAGGTTCTTCACCCTCTGCAGGAAGGTCATGCGGTCTGTGTGCTGGGTGAACCCCCTGGGGACATAGGAAGGGGGACTGGGGCACTGGGTGGCTTCCAAATCCAAGCCACACGGGATTCCTCGCAGGAAATACACAGAAGGAAGGGAAAGATGCTCAGCCAGGATGAGCCCACAAGGTACCACGGGGTCTGTAAGGAGGGCATCAAACTTGCTCTCCTCAAGGTACTTGATGAGCTCTTGGTTCTTCAGGAGGTGTTCACAGCTGGAGACCCCAAGGGCACTGATTCTTCTCATGCCTTCATAGACTTTCAGAAACCTTGACACGAAAGACCCCTCTTCAAATGCAATCTGCACAAAGGCCTTGAATTCCTTCTCCATCACTTCGTTTGTGTACGGCACCGAGTATTTCTTCATCACGAAGCTCTTGGATGGCTTGATGTGCATAGTGACCTCAGGAGCCACCACAACCACTTCGTGTCCCCTGTCCCTGAGCTTGCCCAGCACTTCCCTCATGCTGAGCCAGTGGCTCCCATCCACGGGCACCACCAGGAGCTTCCCCCCTGCAGCCACTGCCAGCAGGGACAGCAGCCCCACCAGCGTGGCTGTGGCTCCTGGGGCAGCACCTGAAGCCATTCCTGCTCAATCCTGGCTGCTCCAAGGGAGGAACGTCCCCAGCTCGGTGTTTTTATGCCCTCTGGGCCGTGCTTTCTGCAGGTGATCTTTAGACTTGTTTGCTGTTTGGTCAATATGTAATCAGGAGTGTGGCAAAGGTGAACTGAGAGCTGTTGAACTTCAGCTGGTCATGGCAACAACTCCAGTGGCAACCATCCTCCTCTTGGCATTGAAGGATCCCTGGGTTTGCAGGAATGCTCCCTGGGCACGGATGGATGGATGTGTGGATGGAGGTTGCAGGAAATCCAAGGGGCCGCTGGAGCTGAACTTGGCAAGGGATGCAAACAAGAAGGTCCATGCCCAGAAGAGGGAGCTCAGGGGATGTCTATCCCTTCCCAGAAGCAAAGCTGGGCAACCTCTGTGCCCACACATCTGTGTCGAGAATGGTATCAGTTTCCTAATGAGTTGTTTTAACTAATCACAAACGGGTTAGCATGATAAATAAGAAATCAATAATAAATAGAAGATAGGGTACTCATTAGTGAAGGGAATTTATAGCCAATGAGCATTAATTCCAGCAACAGATGGATGCAAAATCCCACCCTCTGCTCAATCCCTGACCATCTCAGGAACCCAAACATGTGGGATCCCATGGGATGCATCCCAGATTCCTGAGGGAATTGGCTGATGGCGGTATTTGGAAGATCATGGTGAATTCCCAGGTGACAGGGAAAAGGGAAGCACTGCTCCCATCTTTAAAAGGACACAACAGAGGAAAATCATGGCATGGACCCTCCTAGGAGGGAAATGAGGAATCCCTCAACAACCCTGCTCCAAAGAGCTAAACAACATTAATTTCCCCAAACCAGGATGTTTCAGTGAAAGAAAATTCCTCCCCTCCCTGCCCAGTCCATATCATTTCCTATTTGCAAAAGGATTAGAAAGGTATTACACTTTCACACGGAAAACAGGCTGGTTTGTTCAGCCATTTTACACCGTGGCATGGGGAGGAAAAGGGAAAAACGGCCACCTTTTCACTTCCCTGGAAAAGCCTCTTTTTGGAAGGATAGAGGAAGGAAGGACACGGGCACAGATCTTTTCCAGCCGTAATTAAAACTGAATTAGCATTTTTGGAGCAGGCTGGGAAGGGTTTGCCTCGGAGCAAAACACAGAAAGGACTGGCACGCAAGCTTTAATTAGGAAAACTATCACACAGAAGTCCTTTGGGCAATAAGATAAATTTTACGGCCATTTGTCAAAGAGCTGCGGCACTCCCTTTGCAGGGAAACTCCCTTTGCAGGGAAACTTTTGGGAAGGCATCACAAAGACACGCAGAGCGACTAGAGTGTTATCTGCCAACTGATACTTCACCCCTAAATTATTTAAGGCTGGTTCTATCAACCTGAGAGATTGTTTTTAAAAACCCACTGTGACAGGAAGGCAAATATTTGGAGTTAATCACACTCAGCTGCCAAACACTCGGCAAGACGGGCATGGCCCTGGCAGGGATGAACACTCCCACCTAACCCCAAAAAACCACAATTGTGACAGCAAAAATGCTCAAATCCTACTCATTCTATGGCAAATTACTTACAAGAGCGAGAGAGAAATAAAATCAACACAGTTTCCCCCGCTATTACTTCCTTTGCCCCTCTCCCCCTTAGTTCTTTCCCCCCTATTTCCTTCCCCCCTTTCTCTCCCATTTCCTTTCCCCCCTTTTCCCCCATTTCCTTTCCCTCCCATTTCCTTTCCCCCCTTCGCCCCCCATTTTCTTCCCCCCCCCTTTCTTTACCTTCACAATAAATAATTTATGGTCTATAAGCATCACATGCTCACCTGCACGATTCTATCCACACAGAGCACCCGCAAACGGCATTAAACACGAATATATTTTATCACTAACCCGTACAAACCCCCCAAAACTCATGTACACAACTATTCCCCCGCACAGCACCAAACATTAATACACCTTCTTGTGATCACTGACCTGAGACCAAGGGTTTTTTTCTTTCCACACTTTAAACCTCCAGTAAAAACTATCTTGGGCATCGCTGGCACGGGATACTCAAACCCCAAATCCACCCTTTTAACCCACATGGATCCGTGGTTTAAGAGCATCTTCATTGCCACCAGCAGTTCCCACCCGTGGGTACCACCAGCAGCTCCCACCCAAACCATATTCCTGGAAATCCCAAGGGCCTGGCAGGGTTTAAATAGACCCAAATCCCGCCTTAATGACCCGGCTTTTCCAGCAGGACCAGTCACCGGGAACCACTCCAGGCACGGATGAGTCTTTTAAAGAGGACTCAGTTTGGGCTGGGCAGGGCTTGGGGTGGGGTTTAATCCCCGTGCTCAGCGCTGTCCCATTGAAAGGCAAATCAGACTTGGCTAAATTGAAATGCCGAGCCTTGGAGTAGCGCTGGAAGGAACGGGGCTCGCTAAAAGCCGGTACTAAAGTGCTTTAATTGCTTTCCTTCCTGTTGACGGGCATTTTGCAGCCGCTCTGAAATGCTTGCAGGGTTAAAAATTATATAAAGTGATGCCACAATGCGGCGCAATGTCTGTGCAAATCCCTTGGGATTTGCAGCCAGCTCAGCCGGGAATGCCACCAGGTACAAATTTAATCCACAGGGTTGGATCAGTGAAGGAAAACCCCCGAACTGAGGCTCTCGTGCACCACAATCTTATTCGTACCCTGACCTAAATCTCTCCATCCTTTTTCTTCTCCCAGGAAGAAAGCAGGGGTGCAGAATCGCTATTCCTGCAATAAATATCCCGGACTGTGATCTTTAGCCCCTGGAAAAGATGAGAGGGAGCAGATTGTGACCTTCAAGCTGGAGCTGCTCCATGGCCTTGCCCGTGGGGTTTGTCCCTGAGGAGCCCTGGAGCAGCTCTGCTGGAGGGAACAGCAAAAAGCATTACCCTGACAACACTGACCATCCGGCAGAGATTTTCCTGGACAAGCACATCAGCAGAAAGAAACAATTCCAGCCTGGCATGGGGAGCAGTGGGAGGAGGGAAGGGAAGCGCCAGGGCAAGGAAGGCTGACTCCGGGAAGGATTTTTACAAGCCCGGCTCCTAAAAGGGGTTTCTCTTCTCTTGTAAAAGGAGATCCACATTCCCAAAGGGCTGTGAATGTGGGGGAAAGCAGGAATGGGGAGAGGCAGGAGAGCAGGAATGGGGAGAGGCAGGAGGAATCCCTTCCCAAGGCTCCGGGAAGGCTGGCACGTGAAAACAGCTCGGGGGAAGAGGAGAGGAGAGTGTTTGTTTCTAAGTCATGTTCACAAAGCTAGAACTTCATCCTTTGTGGGAAACAAAGGGATTTCTGCCTGGGACACCTGGGGGATGTTCAGGCTCAGCATCTGCTGACTCCTAAATCTCCTTTCCCACTTCATCCCTGGCTTTACATGAGACTGTTCTACCCAAGCAGGAGCACCAAGAACACACAGCAAGGAGCAAAGGGACACCACAAGCCCCAACGAGCTCATCAAGGACTTTTCAGGCCACAGATTCCCAGGCAAGCACCCATCACCATTGCCCAATCCAAACCTAAAAACACCCTTGAGAATCCACTGTTTGTGATGGGAGATGTTGTCAGACCAAAGCCTTCACCACAAGGCTTTAGCCTTGGACTCAAACCCAAGGCAGGTGGACTTGAAGGAGCAGGTGATGCTCTTGCACATGACCCAGGGAGCTATTTTTCTCCCCAGATAAGCTGCTAATGGTCTTGAGGAAATGTTCTCCTGTCTCTTATGAGGCAAAGCTTTGTTGGAGGAGCTGTTAGAACCCACCAGCCCCTTTGGCATTAATTCCTGCCTGAGCTGCTGCTTGGGTACGTGATTTCAGCTGGAATCAAACATAGTGTGGAATGTGATCCCCTCACTGAATGAAATCCCCACCTTGGGCAGACCCAAAGAAAGGAGGTGGGATTACATCCTGTGCCTGGGTTTGCTGTGGGCACAGAAAGTTTTAATCTGAATTATATCTTTAGGCAGAATCAAAGAATGGTTTGGGTTGGAAGGGACCTTAAAGCTCATCCAGTGCCACCCCCTGCCATGGGCAGGGACACCTTCCACCATGGGCAGGGACACCTTCCACTAGCCCAGGGTGCTCCAAGCCCTTTCCAAGCCCTTTCCAACCTGGTTTTGGACACTTCCAGGGATGGGTGTAATCACAGAACCCCAGAATGGTTTGGGTTGGAAGGGATCTTAAAGCTCACCCAGTGCCACCCCCTGTCATGGGCAAGGACACCTTCCACTAGCCCAGGGTGCTCCAAGCCCTTTCCAAGCCCTTTCCAACCTGGTCTTGGACACTTGCAGGGATGGGGAGCTCACAGCCTCTCTGGGCAGCAACACTCACTGTTGCACAGTGACCATCAGCTATCCATTCTGTTCCTGGCAAGGGTGCTGGATGGGCAAAAATGCCTTCATTCCACTGCAATTCCCTTTGAATCACAATAGGAAGGGCAATGAACTCCTCTGGGGGAGTCACTGGCAGTGACCAAGGGGCTCAGCACTGCCATGGCCACAGCCTTGCCAGACCTGAGCTGGCATCTGCTGTTCTCCCCTTCACCAGAGGTTTTGTCCTTCCCCCTGAACCCCTGGGACCACCAACACCCCCCTCCATCCTCTGCATCTGCCAGTGGCATCCACCGTGGGCAGCAAGCCCTGCCACTCCTGTGCCAGGTGGCACCTGGGCAGGCACCACGGCCAGATGTGCCAAGGGCAGGGAGAGAGAACAAGCCTTGGGGAAACACTGCTCAGCTGGGCAAGAGCCATCCCCTACCAAAAGGCATCACCAGTTCTCACAACCCCGTCCTCCCTCATTTTCAGCCTCACTGGGAGCCTCCAACAACCCCCTTACAGCCCTGCCAGAGCAATGCTGGAGGAGCACTGGTCCCCAGTTCCACCACAGCTCTGGCCATGGCCACAACACACAGACAGACCTTGGACCTGCCAGATGGTCCCCAGGCTGTGCCCAACCCTGCTCTTGTCCCCAGACCCCATCCCAAGCTCAGACCTGCCTTTTCAGCTTCCCTGGGGCTGTGGGCTCTGTGCTGAGCCCAGCTGCTGTGCCAGGGCCCTTGGAGGGACACTGGTGGACAAGGATCAGGCTGGGTGATTCCTTGGGAAGCAGCCAGCCCTTTCAGGTAGGCAAGGACACCAAGGTATCTCCTGGTTACACCAGGGAGGAGAAAACACCCCAACTCTCTTATAGGGCTTTGATCCCCCTACTTCATTCCATTTGCAGCCCACTTTATCCTGGGTAATGATTATTTTTTTTTTTGGATGCAGCAGTAGGATTTTTCCATCCCACCAAATGTTTCTCCTAAGCCCTGGCTCTTGCAGGAGTCCCCCAAGCCCGAGCTGACATCACCACCATCTTCTACAAACATGCCATGGGGACATAACAGGAGCAAACAGCAGGAAAGGCTCTGTGAAGATCCTGTTACGAGCAAGATACTTGTTCCTCTTGCACATTCCCCTGGAGGTGGGAAATCCCCGAAAAAAAGACCAGGCTTTTAGTCAAGGTCAGCAGACTTGTGTAATGAGAGTGGGGAATCAGGAAGCACCAACCTTTGTCTCCTTCCTTGTCTGTCCCGGGAGATGCTGGATTTTTGTGATGCACAGATTTGCAAAGCACAGAAGGCAGAGAGCCCCTCGGGGGAAAATCTGACACCAAAAGAGCAATCAGCTTTTTATTCATTAGCATCATGTTTCCATTAGCAACACTTGCAGAGGACAGAGGACTTCTTAAATTGGGGAAGGCAAGAGAAGGGAGCATCTTGCTTTGCTTTAGCCCTCTAAAAGTGCCATCTGGGCTGCCTCTCTCAGCTCAGGGTGTTGACTGGCACCTTCAGTGGCAATTGCAGCAGAGGGAGCACAGAGCATGTGGTGGACATGGCAGAGGACACAGGTGGTGGCTCAGACAGGACACTCCCCTGCCTGGTGGCCAGCAGAGGTTATTCCCACCAGCAGCAATCCAAGCTGAATTAAAGGATTAACTGATTGCAAGTCGAGCTGTCCTGATTTTAAGGAGAGACACGGGCACCTGGAGCAGCTCAGGGTTAAGCCTACTGTGCTCACAAATGCCAAAGTACAGGCTGCTCGTTTATCCAGCAGCAAGGGTGCAATTTCTTCTGGTCACAGCTGGCTGCTTAAAAATAAAAGAGGTGGAGGCAGAAAGGTGAGGGGGGGTGGGACACAGAGGATGTGCCCTGGCCAGAATCCCATGGCAGGGACATTTTCCCCAGGGCACCTGGAGTTTGGGATGGTGGCCACCTCCTGTCCCAGCTCTTGCATTGGTGGCACTCAGGGTCTTGGCTTGAGGGGACAAACCAGGGAGCAGCATCCCAACCCGAAACGTGGACATCATCATCTCCTGAAGGATCTCAGTGGGGTTCTGTGGCTGCTGAAGTCACTTCCCTGCATTTCCTTTCCTCAGCAGGGTGCTGAGCCAAGAAGCAAACTGCAGCACCTCGGCCACAAGACACAGCCCTCCTCTCCAGGAACAGCACACACAGTGTGACCCAGGACTGCTCTTTGAACTCTCACACGTGGCCAAGATTGGTTCCCAATTTGGGGAAAGATCCCTCTTTTCTTTATTTTTTTATGTTTAATTTAATTCAGCCCTTACCCAGTTCACAATTGTTAAATTCTCGTGTTCATGCACCTCCTACACTTTGATGGTAAAAGAGAAAGCAGGGAAGATTTACAGGATCGTGGTCAGGAAGATTTGCCAAGGTTGAGGAGCAAAGTAAAGATGGAGAAAAGCCTCATGCCCTTTCTCCTGGTGCTAGATGGTCAAAGGAAAATAATGCCCCCAAGACTGGCTGGGGGACATGGGGAAAGAGACCCCTCCTGCAGAAGGACCACCCTGAACAGTGATACCCTGGGGCACAGGGAGCAGGGGCATCGTGCCCACCCCTCTCTGGAGCTGCTGCACAGTGGGCACATCATGGACCACCCTCCAGAGATGTCTCCAGACTCTCCAAGGCTGGGGGAAGCCACTGCAGCTACACAGACACCAGCAGGGCTCTTCCACTCCTTGTGAACTGACCTCGTGTCTGTGTTTCATCCTAAGACACTTTAAGGCAGGTCTGTGGCATCCCCTTTTCCCCCTTGCAATGCCAAACAGCCTGAAGTGCTCTCGTGTCTCTTTTCTGGGGCTCAGTTCCTCATCTCCTTCTTTCTTCCCAACCTGGACCTGTATTCTCCCTACTCAGAAATTGCCTTTTCGAAGATGGGATCAACTCATGGAGGGAGGACACAGATCTGCCCAGAACATGGTGTAGCCTGTTTGCACAAGTTCCCAGTCCATTCTTCTCCCTCTGGTGGGACAGAAGCCCCTCCAAAATGTCCTGCCACCTACCCTGGGTCAGGTGCAGAAGACACCAGGGATGTTTGAGGAAGAGCTATAATGCAGCAAAGACAGAAATAAAGGTTAGCCCAGGGAAGCTGAGGCTGCCCCATCCCTGGAAGTGTCCAAGGCCAGGTTGGACAGGGCTTGGAGCAACCTGGGCTAGTGGAAGGTGTCCC
>JAWWEE010000477.1:0-10685 GCA_035221455.1 Xenops minutus | reverse complement strand
GTGTCCCTGCAATGAGCTCTCCCCTCAGTCTCCTCTTCTCCAGCTGGACACCCCAAGTGCCCTCAGTGTCCTCACAGCCCTTCCCCATCTCTTTGCCCTCCTTTGGACACTCTCCAGTGGCTTCAGACCTTCCTTCCATTGTTTAGACATGAAGTAACACAGTTTTCTGTCCAGGCTCTTTTCTTTCAGGATGGTGAAGCTCCTGAGTTTGAACTGCAAACACTTGGCCGTGACACATGCACGTCACCTTCAGTCAACCTTAAAGTCTCCCAGACATTATTGTGCTTCCTTGGCCTATGATTGCTGCCCTTTTCCATCAGGGAGGGAGTCACTCTGCCTTTCCCAGCCCCTGAGAAATGATGCTGTGCTTTCCCATAAGCCTTCACCTCCAAATCCCCAAGGTTTGATGTGCCACAGCCAGAAAGTGCCAACTCTTTGCTGGCTCCCACCTGGGCTGTGGCTGCCAGTGTTTATCAACAGCCCAAAGGAAAACAAGAGCCCTTCCCTCAACTCTCCCTGCACATTCCCAGCCCTTGGAGGGGGATGAATGGAACCTCAGAGAGGGGACGTGTGTTTGTCCTCCATGGCACTGCTGCCCCTGACCCTCGAAGCTGTGCAGATCCCAGCTGATCCCAGCCGTGCTCCCAGAGGGATTTGTGGGACTAGGAAAGTGTCCTAGAGCTGCAAACACTGCTTCAAGAACTCCCATCTCCTGAGCTATGGGCTCCTTACGTGCACAGGGGGGGAAATTTTGGAAAACCAACCCGGAGTCGCACAAAGGGGAATTTGTATCAGTCGCTGGAAGGGGCTTTTGGACATCTTGTCTCCTAATAATCCTGTTTGCAGTAAGAATTAACACCTCCTCGCAGCTGCCTGCAGGCAAGGAGCACATTCCTGCTGCCCTGTGCTCAGCTGGGACTTATTGAATGGCTCAGGGGCTCTTCCAGCCCTGAATCTGGTGAGAACCAAACCCTTCCAGAATGATCCAGCACTGCCCATGGAGGGCTCTGAGCACACCATTGTCACACAGCACAGCCCCAAACCCTTCCAGAATGACCCAGCACTGCCCATGGAGGGCTCTGAGCACACCTTTGTCACACAGCACAGCCCCAACAGCTCTTGTGCTGCCCAGGAAGGATTTAGGAAAAACATGGAGAAGGTGGAAAGGAATTGGTCATTCAGTGCCCCAAGGAGAGCCAGAGGTCATCATATCCAGAAGGCAGAGCTGAAGCAAAGCAAAGGAGAAGTTTCTTCACTCAGAGGAACATTCTGAGACAGAGCCAGGATGTGAAACACGAGTTTGTAGGGAAAGGGTGGACAAGTTCAGAGAAGAGACACCCACAGTTATTAAACACATCAAAAATTACATCAGGTGAACTTCCCTGATGCCACCAAAGTGTCCCACCAAATAGACCAACAGAAAGAGTGATTTCTGGGGAGGACTGAGGGCATTTCAGCGTTTCCTCCAGCAGGAAAAGGGCTCCCACTCGAGACCTGCTGGGTTTCCAGGGCTAAGGCAGCCCCACCTGCTGACCCACAGCTGGTTCTCTGCCTTGCCCCTCACACCCTCAGTGGATGAGCTCCAAAAGGGGGCAGATAGTTGTGGTGGAGCAGGAAACTCCAAGGTACCAAGAAGAACTTCATTGCATGGCAATACACCCCGAGGTACAGGGAGGTCATGCACGTCACTCCTGCTGTGGAGCCACCCAGCACCCCTGGAGATGCCCATTTCTTGGCCACATGAGGCCATTCCCCCATTAAAATGTCCTTGGATATCCAAGGAACTGCCATGATGAACCCCTGTAGTGCCAAGAGTGGATCTGAGGAGAGGCTGGAAATTCTCCTGAGGAACTTGTGACCACGCACACAAATGTACATGAAATTTATCCCAATTACTGTGGCAAGGAGAATTTCCACGCACAGGTGAAGCCCTTCCCTTGAACCATCCTCACCCAGAGCCTTTTTTTGCCACATCTCCCTTTCATCCCCTCGACTGGAAAGGAGATATTTAAAGCCCTTGCTGTGTTTGCTGTGTTTGAGTTCTGCCCTCAGAAATAATCAAGAGCACGAGTGACTCGATGGTTTCTTCTTCCAGGAATATTTTTGTTTTTCTAGGAATATTTTTGGACCTGTTTTGATCTGGTTCAGCTCTAACCCTCCTCCTCACACCACAAGGTTTTGAGCTGAATGCTGAAAACCCTGAGCACCCTCCTGCAGGTACTGCCCAGACCTAGACCAAGCTCTCCAGCCCATTGAGAAGAGCAAGCTTGGAAGGCCAAATCCACACCCAAATGTGGGGAAAAGGTTCCTGAAGATCCATTTTGAAGATGAGAACCTGCATGGGTTTTTAATTGGGGGTTTTGCTCCTTTTCTTTCCCAAAAATCCAGATTTACATCCTCACCACATCAGATTCACACAAAATCCCTGGATTTTAGCATTTCTAGGTTTCAAACTGCCTCTTCTTGTCTGGGCAACACTCTCAGCAGTGCTTAAATTTAGAAGATGACACTGAATGTTGCAACAGAGCTCAGGTTTGGAAACCTCAAGCTTTTCACTGCAGTTCCAGACCTGAGAAAGCCCAAGCCCTTCCTAATTAGCCCTGACAGCAGCAAAGGCCCCACAGACTTCAGCTGTCTTAGACTAATTATGAAATTAGCAGGGTGCCTGGTTGGGCTTTGGAGTCAGTGAAGTAAATCTGATGTAAAGGTTGAGAGGCCACACACTCTTAACATAAAGAGTTTTATAAGCACAAAACGTTGGCAGAAGTCAAAGATCCTGAAACGATGCTGGGAAGGGACAAACAGTCCCAATGAACTCAGAAAGACTCTTACCTTGATCCCATCAAGAAATCTCACCTTGTTTAACCTGAAAGTGTGATGTTTGCCCCAAGGCAGGTATTACATGCTGGGCATGCAAAATCCAAAGGTTCCTTTAAAAGATTTTGGCCTGGCTCACGAAAAATTCCTGCTTCTGGGAACATCCCTAGCAGGAACAGCTACAATCAGTGGTAAAACACTGATTTCAGACTCCCACACCAACACCATGAAGGAGGACATTCCCTGGGAGTTCTACACAAAGCTTTTCAGCTTTGTAGCTTTTCAGCATTGCACCAAAGCCCAGCAGAGAAACAAACAGCCCTGCCTGTCCTCCTTGTAGAATTAAAAATGCCATTATTACCCCTCCTGGTTTGCAGGTCCCAAGGACACCCATCACGAGGAGAACACCCATTTCCAGTGGATGACAACCCTGGCTCCCCTCCCAGCTCTTTCTTCCTCTCACTGCTGCACTGAGTTATATTTCTTTGGGTCAAATCCCTCCCAGCTCAAGAATTCCTCCCCTCAGCTCACCCTGGGAGCAGCTGAAGTGTTTGGAAACCTGGAGTGGAGGAGTCAGAACCTCTCCTGCAGCACTGAGTTAAATTTTGGAGGAGTTGTGAGCAGGTTGTTCAGCAGAGAAAATTGCTCTTTGTTTGCAGAAATGACTGTCTGGTGAGCATGTGGCTTCTGTCTGGGGGAAAGGTCTTGGGAGAGATGGATCAACATGTCAACAGATCTCACTTGGGCTTCTCCCTGCAAATTTTTGAGGTAAAGTCTTGACAACCTGGGTTGCAACAGCCTGGGGTCCAACCAGAGTGGCCTCTCAGAATGCAGAAACAAGGAGGTGATGAAGGAGAAGAGGAAGATGTAAAGTCCAGGTCCTGGAGATGTTGGAACTCAAGGTCAGTGTCAGCCCATGTTTATTCCAGCTGGTCATGCCAGGAAAAGGCTGCAACATCCCAAAATACACATGGATCTCACACCATCCTCTTGCAGGGGATGGTGGAATGGGTGGGTGGGATTTGTCCCCTTTAAAGGTGCTTATCCAGAGGGGTTTGGGGAATTGCAGGTGCTCAGGGATGGAAAAGGTGGCACAGAGGACAGGATGGTCCTGTGATGGGAGCCAGGCTCTCCTGGCTGAGCACATCCTGCTGCCAGCACCAGGAAGAGCCTGCACCATTGCTCTGCCCTCTAAAAGTTCTCCAAAATCCTGCCTTATGCCAGGCTGACATTTCTAGTGTGTCTCCCACCACCTGCCAAAATTCAGGGAATGGCTTTGGGATGGTTTCTTCTCTCTGCTAATCCAGAGACATTCAGTGACACCAAGACTTCCTGGCGAGAGGAAATGCAAAGGGATTCAAAGAGGATCACATTCATCATCTAAAGACAAGGCCAAGCACCAAACTGCCCCTGATTTAAAGGAGGAAGAAGGTCATGTCCCCATCCCACATGTCCAGCCCAGGGCAGATCCAACAGGCCCTGTGGCCACACCAAAGTGTTTATTTCTTCTCTACCAATGAAACGGCCTTGACTTTTTAATTTATTATCTTTAACGACCTGTTTAGAGGTTCATCTGTTGGGCCAGCCCTGTCAGGGATGAGTGAGCCAGTGCTGTGGGTTTGCCAACCTCTTCCACAGAAACTTGATTTTTAAGGATAATTTTGCACTCCCAGGACTCCTTTGGCCACTGGGAATTAACAGTGAGGGCTGTCTGGGGAGTGACACTCTGAGGAATTCAGGCCCTTGCTGAAATCCCTGGCAGGATTCCTGTTTTCCTTTGCCCTGATCCATGAAAAATGAAAGGCTTTGGTTTCACCTTAAGCTGTGGTGACATTAAAAACCTGTTACCTTAGAACAGGTCACATTCATGTGGCTGCTCTTGACCACCAGGGCGAGCCAAACAAACTTGGATATTAGCTCATGAGATTAATGGATTTGCCAATTAAAAATGACCAACAGTTGACAAAAAAAACACCAAAAACACACCAACATTTGCCAACTAGACTTATTCATCAAATAGTTTGGTTCAGAAAAGCAAATGGGAGAAGAATTCCAGTGGGATGAAACATCTTTTTCCTGCATTGCCCAAAGCGAAATGAGTAGATTTTCATTTTCAAATTCTTATAGCAAAGATGACAAACCATTTTGTACGAAAGGAAAAGCAAAGAAGCAGAAAGTCGTGTCAGACAACCCAAAAATTCAGGTGAGTTAAGTGAGAACATGAAAATAAGTTCATTTTTAACACACAGAATGTGCTCTTGGCTTGGCATTTTCTGAGCAGCAATTTGGACATCCCCGCTCAGGGCATCCCGACACACAGATTTTGCCATGGAAATATTTGGAGCAGCATTTGCAAACTTGGAGAAATAAAACCCTGGACCTTCCAAGGGTTTGTGCCCTGACATTCCAAGGTGTCCCAGGCAGGGACAAGCAGAGCCCTCCCACATTTCTCCCCTTAAACACCCTGGTGTTTCCCACTGACCCTGCATGGCTGAGGGCAGTCAACCAAAAATTCCCCCTTTAAGGGGCTTTTTGGGACCACCTGGGTTGGTTTGAGACACCACCACCAAACCCGCCTGCCTTTGTGTGGTTGCACCTCCCTCATCGTGTGGCTGTCACTTGTCCCATCACACCCTGACTCCTGCAGGACACACTCCATGCCCAAGCATCTGGATTCCTGGGATTTCACCCCTGGTGGGATCCCAAGGCTGTGCTTTGAGCAGACACCCATCCCAGGCACCCAAAGGAGCTCAAACCCACGTGGGGCAACCAGGAGCCAAGCCCAGCTGGGCTGACCAAATCCAAGCTCTGATGTCACCATTCCAAGCCTGTTGATTCCTGATTTGCAGCCCTAAGGAATTCCAAGAACCAAAGGCTCTGTATTTCCCCCCTTTCCCCTGTGCCAGCAGAGCACATTTGCTGCCACATTTCCCCAGCACAGCAAGGCAAGACAATTTTGTCTCTCTGCCAAATAATTCACCAGGAATTCCCATGTACAAGGAACTTGATGTGCCCTGAGAGGTCCCCAAAAAAGTGCACACAACTGATGGCTTCCTTCCCAAAGCTCTGCTGAATATATATAGAAAATCTATATATTTCCTTTCCAAGCTGCTGCTGAGTGTGTGAATATCATGGAACATCACATCCAAGTGGAAGGGAAACACCCATTCATGTTGTTCCTCCAGGAATGCCAGGTGAGCTCCAGTGGGATGATCCAAGTGCACACAACTGATGGTTTCCTTCCCAAAGCTCAGCTGACCATATATATATATATATATATATATATATAAAATATATATTTCCTTTCCAAGCTGCTGCTGAGTGTTTATACATCCCATTCAAGTGAAAGGGAAACACACATTCCTGTTGTTCCTATTCCTGTTGTTCCTCCAGGAATGCCAGGGGAGCTCCAGAGGGAAGATCCAAGTGCATCTAGCTGATGGCTCCACCATCAAAAAACACTAAAAAAAAGAACACTAAAAAGCAGATTCTGCCCTATTTTTGGCATGATTTGCAAACACTTTGCTGATCCTTGATTCCTCCTGTCTTAAACGTATTTTTTTATGAGGAGTTGACCAGGAAAAATCAAAATGAGGGTAAACACCAGCTTTTAATAGCAGAATTAGTGGCTGTGGTCAATGTCAGGGTTTAATATTTATGAAAGATGAGAAGAAAGAATATTTCCATGTCCTGCCAAGCTGGGACTTTAGTGCTTTTGATGGTTTACAAACAGCTGCTCTCTAACACAACTGATTGCCTGCATTATTACATTAATAAAATAAATATCTATATATATATATATTTTCCTCAGCGATCCAGAGTTATTTCATTCCTGACCATTTGCATTTGAAAGTTGTGCCTGAATTAATTTTAGACAAAATGTAAATATGGCACCTGGATCCTGCTCAGGAGAACAAACTGTGCCTGGGATGTTTTCTCAGGAACGAAGTGAAACCTCTGGGAGGACGAGCCCTGGTGAGCCCCATCTCCTTCCCATTCCAGCCCTTCCCGGATCAATCTCCCCATTTTCCTGGAGAAAGGTCCAATCCCCTAATTTTTTCATGGAGAAAAGTCCAATCCCCACATTTTCCTGGAGAAAGGTTCAATCCTCACATTTTCCTGGGGAAAGTCCAATCTCCTTAATTTTATGGAGAAAGGGCCAATCCCCACATTTTTATGATTAAAGGTCCAATCCCTACTTTTTTTTTCTGTGGAAAGGTTCTATCCCCACATTTTTATGGATAAAGGTCCAATCCCCACATTTTCCTGGGAAAAGGTTCAATCCCCACATTTTCCTGGGAAAAGGTTCAATCCCCACATTTTTATGATTAAAGGCCCAATCCCCTCATTTTTCTGGGGAAAGTCCAATCCCCACATTTTTATGCAGAAAAGTCAAATCCCCTTCTTTTTTTTTTAATGGACAAAGGTTCAACCCCCACATTTTTATGGGGAAACTTCAATGTCCTCGTTTTTCTGAGGAAAGGTCCAATCCCCACTTTTTTTCCTGTGGAAAGGTTCAATCCCCACGTTTTCCCAACCCTTTGGGGCTCCACGCCTCTCTCTGCAGTCATTTCTCCAGGCTCGCAGCTTGTTTTGTGGGATCAGGACCGGGATGTTTTTCCATTTAGAACTTTTATAGCATCCCATCTCTTGGGAATTCTCTCCATCACGGTGAAATCTCTGAGCTGATGAGACAGAAACCTCCAAAATGCTTCTGGAGGTGGAGATTGCCCAGTGAGAAGAGCACGAGGCTGCATCTGTCGAGTCAGGTCCAGGCTAAATAACTCCTGGATCCAAAGAGAAGGAATTCACGTGTTTCCCCAAAATTGGAACAACTGAGTAGTGAATCAGGGTGTTAAGAGAGCAGAGAAGGAGTGTCTGTTTTTTCTGCTTGTGGAGGAAATGCTGATTTTTGCAGCAGCGTCTCTTTTGGACTCCAAATGAAACCATCTGAAGTCTCTCACAGATGATTCCAAGGTTGGAATTTTGTTGTCCCACGTTCAACGTGAAGCTGAACAGGTAAAAATGTTCATCTGATGATGAGCAGTTAAATATGTCTATCAAAACCCACTTTTTCCTCTTTTTGTGTTTGCTTTTGTTGAGAAAAATGGGAATCTTCATAAAAAGGGACTGTGGAAGCAAAGTTTCGAATGCCCTGTTTTCAGCAGGAAAACACTTTAATGCATCCAGTATTTCCTTGTTATTCCAGGCTGTGCTGCCCCCCTGCCCAGACTCCTGCTGGGCAGGCAATGGTTGACACTCTTCAATCAATACAAACCCCTCAGTTTGCAATTTGTGATCAGCCAATTCCTCTCCCTTCCCTTTCCAGGGTCTGCCTTGGAAGGTGAATCCCATAAAACCGGTGCTCATTAAATGGCCCTGCCTTTGGAAAAGCCAAGTGGAACAGATATCATTAAAAATTCAATGAAACCCACCAAACCTTTGGGTCAGATTCTTTAAAAACACAGCCCAGCTGAGCCACAGGGATGAGCTCCTTCCCTGCCATTCCAGAGGGAGGAGGATTCCCAGGGCTTTGGATGAAGTCTCTGGGATGGCAGAGCTTTGGCCCCTTCCCCTGCAGGCCCCGGGGATGTGCAGGATGCAGGAGGGAGCCAAGGGCAAAGCCCCCACAATTCCAGGAGCAGACACACCTTTCCATGAGCATCCCACCCTCTGCCCCTGCCCTCCTGCTCTGGCACTGCTGAGGGAAGGATTCCCTCTGCTGACAGGACCAAGCAACTCTGTAGTGATGCAACAGAGAAGAATTATTAGTGTTATATAGGATGATAAAGAACCATTGCCTAAATCTGCAATAAAATCACCAATATATTTAGGTATTCATAAAGGGTTTGGGTGAGTTTCCCTACACTGAAAAGTCCCAGGAATTTACACCCAGCTCTCACTGGAGTTGTGTTGGGAAGGATCATCCTGCAGGCTCTTTGATGGGTGTAGAAATAGTCATTTTTAGGCTGGTAAACCAGCACTTGTGCTCTGCCTTCTCTTGTCAGTGCTCAGAAGAATTCCAGCTCAGCAAGAAATTATCCTCATTAAATGTTTGCTTTGGAAGGAATTGTTCATTCTTCAGTTGGAGCTATAAATATCCATGTATTTATACCACATAATATATATAAATTATATATATATATAAACTGTATGTATATATTTATAATATAAATAGCTATATGTTTATTTTGAGCAAATACTGATGTGACAAACCAGCTGCATTCTGGCATAAGGCACTGCTGCAAAATCATTTTGGATTCTGGAATCTTTCAGGGCAGTTTTCAGGAAGATTGAAAAGGTTTATTTCTCCACCACCCAAATGTTAAGGACAAAAGTAGCAGTAACTGGGATTGTAACTGGGATTGTAACTGGGATTTTAACTGGGAGAGACAAGGCAGGAGAGCAGAGCTGGGGCTCAGTGATGTTTTCCAGCTCCTTGGCAGGAGCACCTATGCCTGTTTAAGATTAATTTGAACTCAAATTAAATTATTTGAGCTATAAAATTTGCCTGATAACACTGTGTGTGTTTCTCCCTGTGGAAAAGACCAACCATTCCTATGGAAGCAGCTCCACCAGGAAGAAAACAATGTGACAGGACTCACCTTGAGAGAACTGGGGGGAATAAAGGTTTGGGGAGAACACCCTCACCTCTTTATGGGGTTCTGAATTAGTACACAGGGCCAGTTCTCAAATCCAAATTCAGCTCCAGAGTGGAGATCCACTGAGCTGTGGCCACAGCCCAGTTTCTGTCCTACAAGAAGGCAGGAAATTCCAATTTCCATAGAATTTCCTAAAACCCTCATCCCTTCTTAACAGACCCCTTTAGACCCCCACACCCTCCAACTCTGGGTTCATTCTGCAATGCTGAAATAGCCCCAAGGAGCCCCATCTCTCTCAACTCTGTTTTAAATTGGTTTTCTCCCCTTCTCCAAGTCCTTAAATGCCTTCTGTGAAATTCCATTCTGCTAGCAAATGTTACCAGATAAAAAAAGGTGATTTAAATCTGACTTCTCTATGCAAATCACAGCCTAACCTCAAGCATTGTCCTCCCAGCAGCTTTTGGGGATGAAATATGAGCAACACACAATTAACCTTAAACCTCCAGGCCTTGGTCAGTCACACGGTAAGGAGGGTCATTCCTAATTAAGGCAGTTTTTAAACCATGTGACCTTAATTGTCATAAAATGGAAATCTGTTTTTAATGACTTTAAGGTCTCCTTTCCTATCAGTGGCTCCAAAGGTATTTTGGCCTGTGGTGGAACAGCAAAGCATTCCCAACTTGTTTTATGGAAAGGGCTGGGATATGGACCCCTCTGCTGTCTGGGGTGGGGGGACCACCAGTTGACAGCCTTGTTTTGATGGATATTCCTCTTTGGGATGAGCCCTGGAGATTCTGGTGCTCACAGAATCCCAGGATCACTGAGGTTGGAAAAGCCTTCCCAGACCAGAGTCCACCCAAAGCCCTCCTTGTCCCCCAGCCCAGGGCACTGAGTGCCACTGCCAGTGAACATCTCCAGGGCTGGGCACTCCAAACCTCCCTGGGCAGCTCCTTCCAATGATTAACAATCCTTTTGGTGATGAAATTCCTCCTCATGTCCCCCCTGCCCTGCCCCAGCCTGAGCCCATTCCCTCTGCTCCTGTCCCTGTTCCCTGGGACCAGACCCCCCCTCCTGTCACTGTTGGACCTTCTCTCTGTCCTCCCTGGCACTGGGACATCCCGTGCCACTCCAGCACACACCCTGGTGATGGGCACGGGAGGAATTTCTCCATGGAAAGGGCTGTTAAACATTGGCAGGGGCTGCCCAGGGAGGGTTGGAGTCCCCATCCCTGGAGGTGCCCAAGGCAGGACTGGCCGTGGCACTCAG
>JAWWEE010000476.1:0-10697 GCA_035221455.1 Xenops minutus | reverse complement strand
CCAGTGCTCTCCAGTCCATTCCAGTGCTCTCCAGTCCTTCCCAGTGCTCTCCAGTCCCTCCCAGTGCCCTCCAGTCCATCCCAGTGCTCTCCAGTCCATCCCAGTGCCCTCCAGTCCATCCCAGTGCTCTCCAGCCCATCCCAGTGCTCTCCAGTCCCTCCCAGTGCTCTCCAGTCCTTCCCAGTGCCCTCCAGTCGATCCCAGTGCTCTCCAGTGCTCTCCAGTCCTTCCCAGTGCCCTCCAGTCCATCCCAGTGCCCTCCAGTCCATCCCAGTGCTCTTCAGTCCCCCCATCCCGGGGTCCTTGTGGGTTTTCCAGGATAAATCCACGGATGGGGAGTCAGAAGAGCCTCGGGAAGGCTCTGGAGCCTTGAAATGGGGCCAACAAGAAGGGGAAAGGCTTTTCCACAGGCTTTTCCTGTCACAACAGGACAAGGGGGGATGGTTTGAGACTAAGAGAGGGTGGACTTGGACCGAGATAGGGGAGAAATTTGTAATTAGGAGGATGGGAAGGTGTTGGAACAGGTGGGCCAGAGATGCTGAAGATGCCCCATCCCTTGAAGTGTTCAGAATCAGGGAGGAGGGGGCTCTGAGCAGCCTGATGTGGTGAGGATGCCCAGGTTGTTGCAGGGGTTGGAGTAGATGGTCTGTAGAGGAGCCTTCCAGCCCAGAATATTCCATGATTCTAAAGAATCCCACCTGGATCTGTGCTTAGAGCCCTCCCTGACCTGAGCTCTTTGCTCCTCCTGGGCACTGATGGGTTGTCCCAAATCTCTCCCAGGACCCAAAACCCCCCGAAACCCACGGGCTGTGAGAGGTCCCTGAGCAGGGCAGGACCCCAGGACCCACCCAGGGGCATTGGGAAGAGCTGGTTGGCATTTTGGGGGGCCAGACCCCCCCCCCCAGTCACCCACCACCTGTATGGGTCACCTTGGGGGCACCTGGGGCAGTGTTGGCATCACTGGGCTCTCATTTCTGGTCCCCCCTGGCCAAAGGTCCCTCCTTTCCCCTGCTGGGACCGAGCCTGATGCCCTCAAAATCTGCCCTCTTTGGGGCACAGCTTGGCTGGGGAAGAAGCCATGGAAGTTTGTGCTGATGCAGGTGGATCAGACACTCCATGGGCAGGGAAAAGCTGTGGGGTTGCTTTGGGGTGCTGAGCAAGGAAAGGTCTCCAGTAAGTCCTTTCCAGGGCTCTGCTCCATCCCCACCTCCTGGAAAGTGTGGGATGGAGAGCTGGGCTGGGGTCATTCCCAGTGGGAGCCCCTTCCCAGTGCAGCCCAACCAGCCTCGGAGCCTTTTGATGCCTCCTGAGACACTGGAAATTGGGGTCTGGGGCCCCCCAAAATCACAGCCCTCTGAAAGGCCCTGATGGCACCAGGGTGGCCAGGCCAGCAGTTCCAGGGACACGTTCCAGGGCCACCAAAGGCCACCCAAATACCCCATGGAGCCTCAGTCCCCACCTGGGAAGTGACAGCAGCTCCCACCACCCAGCGGAGGCTTCCCCAAAGTGGGATGTGATGAGGGTGAGACACTGGGCTGGTTCCCCCCCAGTACAACCAGTGCTGAGCCCCCAGCAGCAAAAGGGATCTGGGAAACTCCCCCCAGTCCCCATGGCAGGACCTTGGGGGCAGGAGATCCCACCCTGGGGCTTGGGGCAGTGTGGGGAGCTCCAGGTGTGGGGGGGAAACACCAGCACAGCTCCCCCCCCGTGGGTCAGGTGGGTCACAGGGGGGGGTCCCACCCTGAGCAGCATTTTTGGGGAGAAAGTGCAGCAAACCCAAGGCTCTGCCACCACCCTGAGCATCGGTGTGTGTGTTTGAACAGCGGAGGAGGTTCTGCTGAGCACCAGGTACAGCCCCATCCCGATGCCCCAGATCCCTCTGGCCCAGATTTGGGGACAAGCCAAGGGTATTGACCCCCTCCAGGTGTCCCTTTTCCCCCTGGCAGCTCCTCCCCACACCAGGGCATTGGGGGGCCAGCAAAGCCAGAGCTCGTCCCTCCCAAACCCCCTCACTGGCCCCAAGGAATGTGGCCTTGGCGGGGGAAGCGAATTCTTGGCAGGGGCAGCAATAACAGGCAGAGCTCTTGGCACATCTTCCTGCAGCAGTGCCAAGGCTTGGCACAAACAGGGCACATTCTTGGCACGGCGCTGGAACAGCTCGTCCCTGCTGGTCCCTGCTGGTCCCAGGGGGCTCCAGGGGCTCCAGTGCAATGGCCCGTGCTGGGGAATCCAGAGGGGACGAGGGTCAGTGGGTTCCTTGGAACGTGTCCCACCTCGGTGACACATCCAGCTCCGGGGAGGTGATGTCAGCGCTGGGAAATGTCCAGGGTGGGACAGTGGGGACACTCCATGGCGTGGGAAGGTGGCACTGGGGGGCAGCCCTGACCCCCATGGCAAGGAGGGGACAGGGGTTTGTGATGCCCCCTCTGCTGTCCCCTCACCCCTGTGCCCCCCCAAATCTCTCAGCCCTGAGCCAAGGTGGCCACTCGGCCCCTGTGGCACAATGGGAGGCCTCTGAACGCCCCACACACCCCCAGCACCCACCTCTGTGCCCTGCAAACACCCCAGAGCCCTGGGGGTGCCCCATGGCATCCAGCACAGCCCCCAGAGCTGGGCTTCAACCAGCCCCCCAGCCCCAGCCCCATCCCCAGGGACGGCCCTACAAACAATCCCATCCCCAGGGATGGCCCTACAAACACCCTCAGCCCCAGGGATGGCCCTACAAACACCCTCAGCCCCAGGGATGGCCCTACAAACAATCCCATCCCCAGGGATGGCCCTACAAACACCCCCCAGCCCTTAAAGGTGATGCCTTAAAATCTTGGATTATACAGTTTAATTGTAACTCTTTTAGCACTTTCAGCAGCACTTCAGCTGAGCAGCTTTGTGTCAGATTCCTGAAATATTGTTTGATGTCCCTCATCAAGAACTGGACAGAGATTGCAGCAAGGTAAAGAACATTTTATCTGTCTAAAATGTTTATCTGTATAAAATGTTCTCAGAATAAGACACAACAGGCACATCGCTCGCTGCAAGAGTCAAAACTATCCCTAAGGCCCAGAATCCTCAAAAATGGCCCAAGCAGGACAGAGTTGATGGAGCCTGTCTTGGGAGGAAGATGGGGGGTCTTGGGACCACCAGCTCAAATCTGGGAGATGAGCCCATGGGAGGACCTGGAGGATGGACAGTTTTGGGGCTGGGTGTGTCCCCATGAGGTAATTGTTGGATATTACAATTAGATGATACTCTAAGTTTGTAAAACCTCTGGGGGGTGCATAGGCCATTTTGGGGCACCTGAGACATCTTCATTAAAGAGCTGCTTTTTTACCTCTTTCTACCAACATTGTCCAGAGAATTATTTCTTTGATTTTAGGCAGGTGATCTCAGCAAGCCAAACCCCCCTGATGCCCCAGCCCACCCCAGGGCAGCACCCTGAGGGTCCTCCTTGAGTCCTTGCTCTGCCCTGGGGGGCAGCAACACCCAGGGCCATTCCTGCTGCTCCCCTTCCCACAAGAGGTGGGCAGGGGGCTGCCAAAATCACCCCCCACTGCCCCGGGGTGGAATGGGAATAACCCCCTCCAAGGCCAGCCACTCCTGCTGCTTTTCATCCTGTGGAGAAAAGCAGGGAGAGAGAAGGTTGGAGAGCCACCCCCTCCTCCCTCTGCCCCCTTGGCAACACCCCCTTTGCATCCTTTATTTCCTCTTTTGGGGTTTTGTTTCCTCTTTCAGGGCTTTGTTTCAGTCCCAGAAGCAAACACAGCACTCTGGACGAGGGGAACATGTAAAAAATTAGATATATTTTTAATATATATTTGTTTCTATTTACAACGTGGCTGGGACAGACAGCAGGACATCCAGGGAGGGTGTGCAAACACTCCAGGGCTGGAAAAGTGCAGGAGCCCCCAGGTTGGGCAGGTCCCAATCCCACCACATTCCCTGCTCCGTGCCCAGAGAGCAGCAAGAACAGCCCTCAGAGCCTGTTTCTCACGGATGGGTTGCTGGGAACAACCTGAAGGCAACACACACATTCCAGCACACCCTTGGCAAACAGTCTCCTGGGAAGCAGCACCACATTCCTGAGGCCAGCAGCAACAGGGGAGTGCTGGGGGTGACACAGATTCCCAGGAACACCCTGAGCCAGCCAGGCAGGAACACACCTGGGGAAAGCTCTGCCTGTACCTAAACCAGGGCAGGTTTAGTGCTGCTCTTACAGGTTTAGAGTTGCCCTAGCCCAGGTTTAGAGTTGCTCTAGTATAGGTTTAGTGCTGCTCTAGTACAGGTTTAGTGCTGCTCTCACCCAGGTTTGGGGCTCCTCTCACCCAGGTTTGGGGCTTTTTGTCCTCAAGTTTTTGTTAGTTTGGGTTTTTTATTTTCCCCCCACCCTTGAAACAAAGAAAAGGCAGGAAGGGGGAAAAAAGGGGAGGAAAAAAGAAAGAAATCCAAGCTTGGGGTGCCCAGGCAGGGATCACACTGCCAAATCAGGGATCACACTCTCAGGGCAAGGGTCACACTCTCAAGTCAGGGATCACACTGTCAAGTCAGGGATCACACTCTCAAGTCAGGGATCACACTTCCCAAGTCAGGGATCACACTTCCCAAGTCAGGGATCACACCTCCTGCCCAGCCAGGTCCATCTCTGCATTCCCCCCAAACCTTCCCACTCCTCAGCCCTGCACTCTCCCCTCCTCCAGGTGCCTCCCCCAAGCCCCTCCCTGCTCCTCCCAGCTCTCCCAGCAGCTCTGCAAGCCGGGATGGCTCCAAACAGCAAGAAAATGAGGGCCAAAGCAGCCCTGCCCAGGGTGGGGTGGTCACTGTGAAGACTCCAACATCTCCATGGGTTCTGGTGCTCCCATCCCTGTGGTGCTCCCGTGAAGTTCAATCCATTCAGCCGAGAAAGAAAAGAAACCAAAACTAGGGAAGCCCTGCCTGGCAGTGCCAGGCTACCCTGCCAGCTTGCTGGTGACCAGGGAGGACTTTCTCTGGGGCAGGTCCTGGGGTGTGGGGATGTGGTCTCCTGTCACCAGGTTCTTGTCTGGCCCAGCACTTGGCAGCTGCTTGTTCTTCACCTTGGCCTTGGCCATGTTGTAGTCGCCGGAATCGAAGTATTTTTGCTGCAGGGGGAGAGGAGTTTGGGTTACTGGGGCAGCAGACACGAAGCCTTGAGGGTTGTGTGATCCTTTGGGATCCATAAAAACACCAAACAAGGGGGAAAACCCAAGCAGGGAGCCTGGTCTGGGTTAAAAGGCCCTTCAGAGCCGCCCAGTGACTCAGCTGCCCTGGGTGGAAGCTCCTGTGCCCCACAAACCTGAGTCAGGGCACCCCTTGGACACACTGTGGGTGTTGGTGACCTTTGGCTGTCTGGGACAGCCCAGCCTTGTCCTGCTCATTGAATCCCGGTCCAGAGGCCCCTGGAGTGCTGAGCACGTGTCAGGTGTCAGCAGACACCTCCAGTGGCAGTGAGGGGACAGCAGGACACTCTGGTTTGGTGCTGAGGAGCCACAGGAGGGTTTTCTGCCCAGGGAACACAGCCCGGATGATGCCAGGGCCTTCCCTGGACCACCCAGCTGCCAAGAGCAGGGAACTCTGCAAGGACAGGGCTGGGAGACACCTCCCAGCTCAAAGGGCATTTCACTCCCTTTTCACAGCCAGGACTCTGCTCCTTCCCAGGGCCCTGGAGAGGCTGTGCCAGGGCCAAGCAGGGCTTTGCTGGGCACAGGGAGCCTTGGAGAGCCTCCCTTTGCCCTCACATGGCACCAGGAAGCCTTGTGCTGACAAAGCCTGTACTGGGGCTGTGTGGTCACGTTTGGGAAGCCACAGGGGTGGCTTCTGGGAGAAGCTGCCAGAAGTTTCCCCCGTGTCCAACATGTCCAGCTGGCTCCAGGATGGACCCACCAGTGGCCAAGGCCCAGCCCAGTAGGAATGGCAGCAAAGCCTTGGGGATAACAGGGTTGGGAAGGGGAAAAAGGGTTTGTACACATGGAATTGTGGCTAAAGGAGAGAGAGAAGAGACTCTCTGGGCACCCAGGGCAGGGAGGAAGGAGGGGCAGGAGGGGCTCCAGGAGAATCCCTGGCAGCCTATGGGGATTTTTAGGATTTATTTGACCTCTCATTCCCCTGCTCTGAATGTGATTGGTAATAAATCCAATTAATTCCCACAAGTCAAGTCAGTTTTGCCCATGGTGGGAGTTGCTGAGTGATCCCTCCCTGCCCTTATCCCAACCCAGGAGCATTCTGGGACATTCCCTCTCTCCTGTCCAGGTGGGGAGGGCAGTGATGGAGCAGCTTTGGGGACACCTGGAATTCAGGGAGCAGCAGGTCAGCCCCTCACAGCCATCACACACCTCCCCTTCCCATGCTGGATCCCAAAACAACCCTGGGATCGTGGCCATGGAGAGAGTGAGCACTGGGAACACTGGGAACACTGACAGGGAAGTGCCAGGACAGAGCCAGAGTGCACAGGGGTCTGACAGGGACACTGGGAAGGGCACTGGGAAAGGCAATGGAAAGGGCACTGGGAAGCAGTGGGAAAGGCAATGGAAAGGGCACTGGGAAGCAGTGGGAAAAGCAATGGAAAGGGCACTGGGAAGCAGTGGGAAAGGCAATGGAAAGGGCACTGGGAAGCAGTGGGAAAGGCAATAGGAAAGGCAATGGAAAGGGCACTGGGAAGCAGTGGGAAAGGCACTGGGAAAGGCAACAGGAGAAAGCACTGGGAAGGTGCCATGGGAAAGGGACCAGAAAGACACTGGGAAGGCACTGGGGGAAAGGCAGAGGGAGAGGCAGCAGGGAGAGGCACTGGGGCAAAGTACTGAGGAAAGGCATGAGGGGAAAGGTACCATGGGAAAAGGCTCCTTGGGGGAAAGTGCTGGGAAAGCACTGGAAAAAGACACTGGGGGAAAAGCCCCTCAAGGGAACCTACTGGGAAAGGCACTGAGAAGAGACATTGGGGGAAGTACTGAGAAGGCATCAGGGAGCACTGGTGGAAAAGTACTGGGGGAAAGTACTGGGAATGCACTAGGAAAAGGCACTGGGGGAAAAGCCCCCCAGGGGAAAGTACTGGGAAGGTACTGGGGGAAAAGTACTGGGAGAAGGCACTGGGGGGAAAAGCCCCTTGGGGGAAAGTACTAGGAAAAGGCAGGAGGGGAAAGGCATGAAGAGAAAGCACTGGGAAAGGCACTGGAGAGGGCACTGGAGAGGCACTGGGGAGGGCACTGGGAAAGGCATGGAGAGGGCACTGGGAAAGGCAGGGGAAGAGCAGCAGGGATAAGCCCAGCAGGTCCCAGGGATTTAATTCCACTTCCAGGGAGCACAGGGAGAGGGCTGGCTCTCCCCACTGGGCCAGCAAAGTGCAAACCTCAGCCCTTCAAGCATCTCAGTGGCCAGGGGGGTTCAGGCACTTGTTTCACCCCTAGATCCCAGATTTTGGGACAGGGTGTGGAGCAGGGGATGGGATCCACTGCTGGGGAGGATACACAGAGCCAACGCCCCAAGAGGGAGCAGTTTTGGGGTTCTGGGGAGGGACAAACCCCTCCTGTGCCCTCCCTGCCCCAACCTTGTGCCCTCTGGGTGCCACATGCAGCACAGGCACTGGAAGGAGCCCATGGCTAGGGAATTTTGGGATGATTCCTGGGGCCTGGAAGGGGCTTGGCTGGCACTGAGGGAGGGAGGAGGACGCTGGTGCCACACACATACCCCTTTCTGCAGCCTCTTCCTGAGGAAATCGGAGCCTCCAGGTTTCTGGCCCAGGTTGGGGTACTTGGCTTTGAGCTTTGCCTCCTCTGCCCTCTCAGGGGGGATGGTTTTCTCCTTCTCCTGCGTGTCCTGGAACACAAAGAGGGGGTAAAGCCCACCCTTGATGCTGTTCCACAACATCCAGCTGCACATTCCAGCCCTGGCTCCCCTGGAAAACCACTGGGAGAGCACGAGCAGCACCTTCCCAGCCCCAAGGAGCAGCTGTGGGAGCAGAGCCCCCCTCCCTGCCCCCTCCCGGAGCTCCCACTGACCTTTGGGCTTCAAACATGGACCAGCAGGGACAAACATCAGCCCAGAACCACAGTCTGCCTTTGGATTTGAGGCCATTCCCCAGCCACAGGAATTTTGGGATGTCCCAGGAAGCCCCCTGGGAGCCCTGGGGGTGGTTGTGGCTCTGTTTGTCACCTGTTGTCACCTCTGAGACAGCCCAAGCCAGGCACTGGAGCAGCACCAGCTGAGAAATGGTGCTGGAAAGGAGGTTCCCAGTGTTGGGCTTGGGATCTGCTCCCCAAAAATCAGACTTTCCCTTCAGGAGCTGCACTGTCCCATCCCAGGAAGGGCCTCAGGGCTGGGACAGGAGCTGGGAAGGAGTCACCGTCCCTGCAGGGCCACCAAGTCTGAGGGCACTGGAGACAGGCTGGGAGAGCTGGGAATGCCCAGCCTGGAGGGGAGAAGGCTGTGTGGAGACCTCAGAGCACTTTCTGAAGGGGCTCCAGGGAAGCTGGACAGGGATTGATCACTGGGAATTGGAGTTACAGGACAAGGGGAATGGCTTCAGACTGAAATTGAGGCTGGATATTGGCATGGAATCCTTCCCTGGGAGGGGGCAAGCCCCTGGCACAGGTTATTCCATGGATTCCCCATCCCTGGAAGTGTCCAAGGCCAGGCTGGAGCACCCTGGTCTAGTGGGAGGCGTCCCTGCCCATGGGATGAGCTTTAAGGTCCCTTCCAGCACTCAACATTCCATGAATTCCCTTTCCAGGAGGCCCAGAGAGGAGCTGGAGCCCCTGGGGCTCCCCTGGGGTTGGGAAGCAGCACCAGCACTGCCAGAGGTTCCCAAAACCCCCAGTTCATGGCAGGTCCCAACACTCCAACCTGGGGCAACTTAGAGCAGTGGGGTCACCTGGGGGGGGTCACCTGGGGGAGTTCACCGGGGGGGATCACCTGGGGGAGTCCAGGTAGAATTTCAAGGTTCTACTGGAGGATTTTTGGGGGTCTCCATAACGGCCCCTCCAACCCTTTCTCCAGCCCCTTCCCACCCCAGTTACCCCAATAATCACCCCCGTGGCCCCCTCCCACCCCAGTTAGCCTCATAATGTCCCCCCATTCCAGCTGCCCCAATAATGGCCCCCCCAGTCATCCCAATAATAGCCCCTTTGACCCCTTCCCACCCCAGTTACCCCAATAATGCCCCTCCCATCCCAGTTACCCCCACAATGCCCTCCCTCACCCCCTCCCATCCTAGTTATCCCATTCCCACACCCTTCCCACCCCAGTTATTCCATTCCCACCCCCTTCCCATCCCAGTTATCCCATTCCCACCCTTTTCCCATCCCAGTTATCCCAATAATTGCCCCCCACCCCTTCCCATCCCAGTTATCCCATCCCATCCCAGTTATCCCATTCCCACCCCAGTTATCCCAATAACTGCCCCCCACCCCAGTTATCCCATCCCAGTTATCCCAATAATCGCCCCCCGGGCCCCACAAACCCCCCACGCCGCCATCGGGACCGAGACGGAAGTCCCGCCCTCCCCACGCCCCGCAGCCAATGAGAGCCCAGCATTCCTCAGACGGACAACACAACCAACCAATCCGCGCACAGGACTGGTAAAACCGACGCGCAGCCGAGCCAGTGGGAGCCGCCCGGCCCCCACCCCGACCTCCCGGGGCTTCCCCACCTGTTTCTCCTGCCCGGTGTCCTCTGTGAGGGCGCCGGTACCGAGCGGCGCTGCCATGGCGGCCTGGGGAGGGCTCGGCGCTCCCTCTGCTGCCACCGGCCCCGCGCCCTCCTCCAAAATGGCCGCCTCCGCCTCCACCGCCTCACCCGCCTGACGGACAGCGGCGCTGCCCAATCAGCGCAGCCGTGACATCACGCCTGACCAATCAGTGAGCTGGGGCGGAGCCTCGGGACAATGGGGCGTGGTCACGCCCAGCAGCCATGACTGGCATGAGCAGTGACCAATGGGGAGCGAGAGTTTGGTGAGTGGGCGGGGAGAGGGCGGGGCCTCCGCCCTTCTGGTCCCGGAGGTGACGGGTTCGAGACCCGGGAGGGGACAAGGGGTAAGGGGGGTATGGAGGGATCCAGAGCCGGAGGTGGTTTGGGGACATCCCGCACGGCCCCGACCGCTGATGGCCCCGGAGCCGCCCCCGGAGCCGCCCCCGCAAGGCAGAGGTGCCTGGGGGCAGAGGGACCCAGCTGAGACCACCCGCAGCTCAAGTGGCACAAGTGGCATCTCGGGGACACCCCCGGAGCCCCCCGGAGATACCAACCCTGCCGCAGGACGGGCACGGAAACACGGACAGACCCCGGTGCTGCGGAGAAATACGGTTTACATGAACTACAGGGGGATAAGGTGGGGGGGAAAGGGGGGATTTGTGAACAAAAATAATCACAGTTTCACTTTGCTTCTGACTCGAAAGAGCAGCAGAGCGATGGGGGGGGCACAGCCCGGGCCGGGGGGGCACGGTCTGGGCAGAGCTGCCCCTTCAGGGAGGGGCTTTGGGTGCCCAGGGCCAGCCAGGGAGAGGGGTGGTCCTGGATGCTCAACACACCTGAACCCTCACCCCAGGAGGGTCCCCTGAACCCCCATCCCACCTCAGGAGGGTCCCCTGAACCCCCATCCCACCTCAGGAGGGTCCCCTGAACCCCCATCCAACCCCAGGAGGGTCCCCTGAGCCCCCATCCCACTTCAGGAGGGTCCCCTGAACCCCCATCCAACCTCAGGA
>JAWWEE010000475.1:0-10698 GCA_035221455.1 Xenops minutus | reverse complement strand
CCCTCCATGCCTTGTCCCCAGTCCCTCTCCAGCTCTCCTGGAGCCCCTTCAGGCACTGCAAGGGGCTCTCAGGTCTCTTCTCCAGGTGAGCCCCCCCAGCTCCCCCAGACTGGCTCCAGAGTGAAGTGGCTCCAGCCCTTGGAGCATCTCTGTGACCTCCTCTGGACTTGCCCCAGCAGCTCCATGTCCTTCTTGTGCTGGGACAACTCTGGTGGAGTTTCCCCAAAAAGGAGTAGAGGGATCAAATCCATCCCAGGACACAAACTCACTGGTAATTCAGGAGAAATATCCGATGCCATCCTGCTAAATAGTTCCTGCAAACTCCTGGGGTTGATTGTGCCATTCACACACATCTGTAAAGTGAATTTGCCTCTATTATCTTGCTCATATTAATACTGTTTAATTGCAGCTCTGAGCCTGTCCCTGGGCTGGGAAAGGCCAGAAAAATCAGATGTTTATTCACATAAGTGCTTATGGGAAGGGGCAGGTCTTCCATTCCCCTCCTGTCTGAGTTGAAGGGTTTAATATAAAGCTCCTAAACTTGTGTGAGGTGGGAACTAAACGTGCTTAGAAGGGGAAATGCAGCTACAGATTATTTTTAAAGGTAAGTTCAAAATCTCTCTACTTGAGAAAAAAAAAGCAAAGGCTCTGCCTTGTGCTGTGGGAAGGGAACATGAGAAACAACACAGTTTCCTGCAAGATGTGGGATGAGAAAGCCAAACATTCACCTCTGCCTGCTTTAAAGAAAGCAGGCTTGGAGTAATAAGGTAACAATTTGATCTCAAACAAAAATTTAACTCCAAAAGAGAGGAAACAAGAGTGTAGTGACTCCCCATTACTCTGAGTTATGACCTGCTCACCCCTTGCAATAAAAACACATGAAATGAGGGCAGATGGAACTTTAAAAGTGGAAGTGATCCGATTGTGCTGTAAATTTGTTTGGCTGTGACTTTCCAACAATTATGAGTTTTTATTAGCCCTTGTAAATGATGGAAGGTTTTACTGTTGAGTTATGGGAGAGGGGGAAGCCCAAACATATGCTTGAGATCTTCAGGGTTCTCCACACAGGAGAAAGCAGTGATTATTCTTCAATTAATTAATGTCATGTTTAATGGTGTCTTCTTTTCTG
The DNA here is from genome assembly GCA_035221455.1 of Xenops minutus. NCBI lineage: Eukaryota > Metazoa > Chordata > Aves > Passeriformes > Furnariidae > Xenops > Xenops minutus. The sequence goes on along the minus strand of JAWWEE010000475.1, from coordinate 9,569 downwards.
CAGGGATTTCCCACACTCCCAGGGAAGGAGGCAGAGGCTGGATAACCTTCTCTGGTCCCTTGGGAATAAAGCTGCAGCCCAGGGTGTGCTGATTCCCGCTGAGGAGGTCCCTGCCAAATCCTGAGACAGGAAAAGCCCAAGGAGAAGACCTTACCTGGGGGGAGCTGTCCTGGTCTCAGGAGCAACCACTGGGACAAACGAAATCCCTCATGGTGGGTCAGTTTAGCCACTCCTTTATCCTTGGGCACATCCAGAACATGCATTAATTAAAAGGGACTTTCTATACATTTGCACCAATTTTAAGCAGGAATTAATCTGCTGTCTGTGCAAGCCTGTTGTTCAGTGGAGTATCCTTAAAAATGGGAATCACAGCCCTTTGCTGATTTTGGGAGTCAGGGGGTGCTGGAGGATATACATATATACATATTTCAAAAAATATCCAAAAATAATCAAAAGTAATTAGGATAAAATAAAAAATAATTAACTAAAGCTGCTTGTTTTATCCAGGGAGAGCCCTTGTCCTGTCCCCAAACACTCTGAGTCCAGAGAGTGATGGTCTGGCTGTTTGTGGGTATCACTCTCTCCATCAAGCACAATAATCATGTAATCAAATGAAAAGAGAAAAAAACAGCCCCTGAATGTTTCTCCTGCATGAAACCACCTTCAAGCTGTCAGCAGGAATAATTGCAAAGTGATGCAGCAACACCCAACCTGCTAAGATGTGTGTCAGCTCTAACTGGGAAGTGAATAATACACTGAATTTACTGGTTGAGCTTCCTTGAGTTCCAACGTTATTTTAATGAAATACTTTGGCTGTCACGAGTGCCAAAACATGTCACTGTTGTACAGTCAGGCTGGAGTGAGGGCTGAGCATCCTTTACCCACACAACCAACCTGTTGCCACCTCCCAAAGTACCTGGAGCAATTCCTGGGCAGAGGGAAGGCAGCTCTGCTCTTCCCAGAGGAGAAACAGGATTACCCCAAATGGCTTGGAAACAGAAGCCTCAGAGGGAAAGAGGAGAGTTTTCTGCAGTGCCCACTTCTTTTCCCCAAATTTATGGGCTAGTTTTAGACCTCAATTTTGTACTGTTGTAAAAATTTCATCCTGAGTTTGAAAACTGAGAGATGGACACTTAACTTCCAGGTAAGCAAAGGTGGAGCTGGTTTTCAAGGGAAGAGATTAAGGGGTGCCATGGGAAGTCACCAGTGTGAGGTTTTACTGTCCATAATGATAAGTCAAGATTGTTTTTCTCACTGTTTGAAAAATAAGTGCTATTCCAGAGATGAAGAAATAAAAATGTTAACAGCTCTGGCTCTCCAGTGGGTCAGATTTTATGATTCCTTCCAAGCATGTGATCAGATTAATTTCAGCCTCCCAGGACAAGATCCTCAGACAGCATCAGCAAGGAAAGCTCAATGAATATGGGTGAGATAATGCAGTTTTTGCTCAGTGAAATGTCTGACAGAATCAAAATCTGGGAGTTCTCAAATACTTTGGTGCAGTTTGTTTGGCCCATGAAATCTGTGGGGCAAACCCAGCTAATACTGGCTGTGCTGACCAGTCCTGTGTGATGAGGACAGGGAAATGCAGATGTGTGCTGACCAGGACAGGTAAATCCAGTCCTCACTGTCCTTTGGGGAATATTAATTCCACAAAGAAAATTTCATTGTAAAGCTCCTTGATTCTAAAACATTGCATCAGCCTATCTGCTCATCATTCTGGCCATCAGCTCATCCATTTCTCATTCCAGAATCAGTTGAGAGCCAAATAATGGGAATTACCCGTTAATTTACTCTACTTGTCACACGCCCAGCACCAGGAGAAGTCCAATCCCGTGCAGCAAACTGCAGCTAAAGCAGAAAGAATCCCTTTTCCTTCTTTGAAAGCAGCAGTAATGATAGCCAAACACGGAAAGGGCAGGCAGGATAAAAAAATCCTTGGTAGTGAGCCTCCTTTTGCTGCCATTTTCCAGAAGGATCCAGCTGGAAGCTTTAGGAGCAGCAAATTGGCATTTGTGTGCTGTGGAGTCTGCCCATCGTGGCAGAGCTGGAGCCAAGTCAGCTCATTAGAGCTGGCACCTTGGCACTGTGTGCAGCAGGGATGGCCCTGCCCTGGGGGCAGCAGGAATTGGCACTGGGATGCTCCAGCAGGAGACCAGGGGCATCACTTGTCACTGGTGGTGCTGGTCAGGGAATGTGGGACAGATTTGGCTGGTGCCAAAGTCCCTGGAGGTTTGTGAGGCTGGTAGGAATGGTACAGCTCTAGGGGGAATAACTGGACATGCTGTGAGAAGGTGAATAAGCTGGGATGGTTTTGTGGTGGTAGAACAGTTCGCTGTGACCAGGGAGCTTGATTGTTTTAGTGGACATGGGGGTATCTGGTTGAGGGTTGGACTTATCTTAGAGGTCTTTTCCAACCTTAATGATTCTATGACACCAGCAGGGAGCAAACCTTCGTCCCTGGATAAATCTCACTGTGGTGTCTCCATCCATGGAGATATTCAAAAGCCTCCTGGCTGAGGGCTTGGGCAGCCCAGCCTGGGTGTCTCTGTGTGAGCAGGGGGGACCTCCAGGGCTCCTTCCCAGTTTCAGCCCTCTGGTGAGCCTGGGAAAGGCAGTGCCTGCAGGAATTCCCACCTGGGACTCCCCTGCCTCTCCATGCCAAAAGGTCACACTTGACACGCAGCCTTTGGTATTGTCCTGCTTTTAGGTTTCAAATTCCTCAGGTCACTCTCTGTTGAATTCTTACAATGTGTGGGAAAAAGTGAAAGCTAATTATGATGTACTGATTAATTTCAGGAGACAAGTGTGGCAGTTCCAATGAATATTCATATTTTTCAGACTGGGAGCTGCCGGCAAGGGGAACAAGTTTTCCATATGAGTAGAGACATGGGGTGGATCTCCTTGGCATCCATGAATGCCCAAACTGAGCATCCCCAGGTGGAGCTGCAGGTGGTGGTGGTGGAGATGCTGGGGATACAGCAGGAATTCCCAAAAACAGGGCAGAGTGTGCCCACTGCCAGGCTCCAGGCTCAGGGGTGATGGGAGACCTGGGGCTTGTGCCGGGTTATTTCTGTCCCTATTCACAATTCCTTTTGTTTCCATCAGGCAAAGCTCCTGCTGGAGACAATAGGGCTTTTCTGGCAGCAGGGATTGCTAAGCAGGGTCCTCACTGAGCAAACTGCAGCTCTTTTATTCCAGCACGGAGCCAGAACCACCGATATTATCAGCACCAGAAAGGGCTGCTCTTCTAATTACATGTTTGATTTAAAAAAACCCAAATTTAGCTTCAATATTAGCACTTATTCCTCTCCATATGCACAGGTAGCCATGGCAGGTTGGGAGCCCAGGGGGTGGCAGCCCCTGTGCCCAGCTCTGCTGAAGTCATTGCCTCCTCTCAGGCTGCTTGGAGCAGAGATTTGCTGACAAACCTTTTCAGTCTAATCCTTTATTATCTAACCACAGTCAAGAGCCTACTTCCCATGAAATATTTGCTGCTACAGATGGCAAAGCCTGAGCCTGGGCCAAGAGCAGTGTAAAAATACATTTATTCCACTGCAGAAGCCTGAGCCAGCCAGCTCCCTCCTTTGTGGTGTGCAGGAGGTATCTCCAGGATGGGTCACAGTCATTAAAGGGCCACATGGACAGAACTGGCCTGCTTTAATCAGATGGCACAGCCACAGAGCACAGACCAGGGCTGTGTGCACAGAACAGAGACAAAGCTGCTCCTGGGCTCTTGCTTTGGTTCATCTGTTGCTCTCCACCATCAGATGGTCCTGTTAAGTCATTGCTTTTTATGACTTTATTGCTGGGAAACTTTGGAGGTTCTCCTTCCCCCCTATGAAAAAAGTCCTGATTCCAGATTTGGAATTGTTGATCCCTCCTTCTGAGTCTGACTGATTTAGGAAAGGATCATTTCCTTTGTGCTGCTGGTTCTGCCCAGGAAAATGAATGAGTGTGTTTTGGGGGCAGAGGGCTACAGCTCCTTTCCCCTGCCACCTTCTCCCAAAGCAAGCTGGGTTTTCCTCTGCAGGCTCTGGTGAGCCTGGATGAGAACTGGAATGGCACAGAGGGAGCAGGGATGGGAACCCCCAGCCCCACAGCATCCCCTCTTTGAGGGGGCCCAAAAGAGCAATTCGAGCTGCAAACTGAGGTTTAACAGGGGGAAACACAGTGATGAGAAAGCAATTTTACGTAATTAGGAGAATACCAGCAGTTTTTTTCTTCCTGACACGACATTTTCCATGACTATAATGGTGATGAGAAGGAGAGCAGGAGAGTATTGTGTGTGCAGAGTTAAAATATCACCTGCTTGGAGGGACAGGGAAGAGATTCCTGAGCAGGAGAGCAGTCTGAGACCAAACCCAGGAGAAATGCACAACAAAAATGAACTCTCTGACAGGAAGCCAAAAGAGTGGATTTTGCACCATGAAACTTTCGTTCTGCCTTGAAACATTTCCAGAGTTGCTGCTCAGGGTTGCCCTGAGCAACCTGGCCTGGTGGAAGGTGTTGGAACAAGATGGGCTTTAAGGTCCCTTCCAACCCAAACCAGTCTGGGATTCTGTGAGAATAAATTTTTTGTTTAAATCCATCCTTTCAGACGCTGTAAGAGATGGCTCACATCCCCTGACTTGTGTCTTTAGTTCTCAGTGATTATAATTAAAAGGAGTGGTCAAAACTCCTTATTTCTTGCAGATAAGCTTCCAGGTGCAAACCCACTCCATTGATGGGTAGGCATTGGGTCATGCTTTATTACAGGATATTAAGGACTTATGATGTTCCTATTGAAAGGCTGACAATTCTGCAATTAGATTTTCTTATCAGCCTGACCTTCTGGAAAGCAGTGACTGGAGGAAAATAAATTTTCATTAGCCTTGCCCGTATTTTGATGAATTCACAGCAAGGTTGTGCCCCTTATAACTGAATAATTGTGTCCTCTTAGAGCTGGATGAGAGACCTCTGGCTCAATATTCAACCACTCTCTTGTTTTCTAATTTGTTTTAGGTTTTTTTCAGTCCAAATTCCCCATTATCTCCAGAGCTGAAAACAGGCTGCTCATCTCAAGGCCAGACAACCCTTATGTACTCCCAGCTGGGAAAAGAGGGGGTCAGATGGCCCAGATGACTTTGGGAGACCCAGAAGAGCTTCCAGGCTTGGGCACTCTGAAATGATATTGCTCTGTGGCAGCACAGGAATGGATAAAGTCTCCAAATATCCAGGGTCATTCCCAGGAAGAGTTTCCCACGTGTGTTGCTGTGACAATACAATGCCCAGCACCACTTTGGGAGCTGCATCTGTGAGCAGTTTTATCATCCTTTGGATTCATTTGTTGCTTGATCCTAAACTTCAGCAACTGGGTTGGTGTCCCAATTTGAGACACCTCTATTATATTTTACTGCAGTAATTTCTGTTTCATTTTCCCCCTGTCCTGTGACTCCTTCCTAAGCAAAATCAAAATAAGCACTTTAATTCCCAGCTTCTCCCCAGAAGAAAAGCAGGCACTTGACAAGGATTTGTGGGATTTCTGCCCCACTATATTCTGGGTAGGAGACCAACTCCTGCTAAAAATGCTTCTTTAAGTGGCACTGACTGGAAATATTCACACAACATCTTACATGGCTTTATTTTCTCCTCTTAAGGTGAGAGGTAACTTTGAAATAAATGAAAGCTCTGATGTTTCCAGAGTGGTCCCTGCTTCAAACAGAACTGGCAGTGGCTGGCAGCAAAGTGCACGATGCTGCCTTGGAAAAGGCCAAAAAGGATCATTTTCCAACAAAAGTGGGGAAGTCTGGGATCCTTTAATGTGCTCTGGGTTTCCCAGCTGCACCCAGACAGCAACTCTCTAGCCCAGTCATAAGAACAAGGTGCCCATCTCTTTGCTGTGGTACTTCAGCAAGGGAAGGGAAGCAGAATTTGCCCCCCAAAAGCAGCTCAGGGGAATTTGGGGACCAATGGCACTGATTCCAACCTGCTGGGATGATTTAGTCAATGAAATGCAGCTCCTTGGGGATCAGGGAACATTGATGCAAGGAATCTGGGAATTCGTGGAGGGGGAGGAAGGCTCTGCATTTTCAGCTGCTGTAAATTTTGGCCTCATTAAATAGCTTTAATTTTAATTCAAGGGAAACCTAATAATTAGTGTTTGAGGGGAAGTTTTGGTAAAGGCAGGAAGGGTTTTGTGCTTCCAGCCCCAGCTCTCAGCTGGTGTTTTAGGGTGGAAAAAGGGCTTGGTTTGCCTGGGGTTGATCTGAGGAGTGTGAGGGTCGTTTCCCTGACAGCAAATATCAGCTTTGCCTGCCACAGGAAGGTAAGTTGCAATAATTTCTCCGTACTTTTGGACTGTAATAGGATAAACTTGGTTAATGTGCTTGTTTTACAAGCCCTTCTCAAAGTGGCACTGTGTTGCTGTAGCAGTTTAGGGCTGATTTAACACGTTTATGGCTTCAACTATTAATTTAAATGTGCCATCTCTACATGTTGTAATTCTTCTGCAATGCAGGCTGTCCCATGGCACCTTCGTAACAGAGTGTGAAACACAACATTAGAATCCTTCTATCCCAAATCTGCTGCCTTATTGATGCAGGGGTTCTGCTCAGAGGGATCATGGCATTCCTGGGAAGGTCACAAAATCTGAACCTCACCTTAAAAAATACCTAGAATCCTTTTTGAAAAATGCAGAGCTCACTTATTTTTACAAGCCAGGCTTTCCTTGGAATCCTAGACTGGGATTGACTACCTACTGGCCTTAATTAAAATACAATTGTAAACAAATTTTGAATGTTAATTTTCAGTTTGGAGTTCACTGATCGACTTTTCCAGACTATCTGATGTGGGAAACCAACAAGGAAACATCTCTTCAATTTGCTAGTTATTGACAATACTCTCTGCATAATGACCATGAAAAATGCAGTGTTTCAGTGTTTTTATTATAAAGGAAAAGACCCCAAATTTAGATAGCAATCACAAAGCTCCACTAAGCTCAGGAATGGGGGAATTGTCCTTCCAATATACCACTTTATTCAGATTTCTGACTACCTGACTCATCTCCTGTATCAGCTGAAAATGTTGGGTTGCTCAGGTTGCTAATTTCCTGCTGATTTTTAGTCTCGATTCTTAAATTCCTGTTATTTTGGTAAGTAGGCCAGGAAGGGTGTCTGCAAATACCTGCTTTTTTGCTGGGTAGAGAGAATGGAGGGAGAGGAGAGCAGCAATGCCTGTGGCTTGGAGAAGAGTAAGAGCCCTTGGTCTCCTCTTCCTTCTCATTCCAACAGTTAATGCCAGTGTGGAGGATTGTCTGGATAATCTCAATTAATATCTGAATTTATTAGTGTTTCACAGGACAAAAATGGCAAAGAAACAATTTTCCTTATCCATAAGGGAGACACAGGAGCCCAACTCCACACAGTGCTCCCTCCTAAGTCATCTTACTTTGCCCCCTCCAATGATATTCGTGACAATCAGCATTATTTATGATTATTTACATTATATCTGAGGCTTTCTGGTGAGTGCAACTTTTGATGCGTGTTTATGAGCGAGGAAAAAAAAGTCAAGTTGGAGCCATTTGCAGCAAAACTTTAACTATGTGTCCCCAGCCAGCAAGAGGCTCTCCAGGTAAGGCATAATGAGCTATCTGAATCTTTGTGAATTAATAAATGCTCCTGAAGCAGCCCTTGTGTAACAGCAGAGATGGCTCTCGAGATATCACAGGGGGAAGATTGATGGGCTATGCAGATGCTTCTGCCATTAGAAAGACCTTCAGAAAGAAACAAGTAGCATTGCTGAAAGTGTTGTTTGAAATTAATGCCTGACTTTGAAAACAAATTGATGCCCCCCTGAGATAATTGAAAAAGTTAGAAAACAATCAGGGAAGAACGAATTGAGACTCTGGGAGGGACAAAAGCCCCAGATAAGGGAAGTCTTTAAATTCTGCTTCCAGAGCCCTCAGATATTTCTCCTATCGGAGAGGGATTTTTTTTATTAAATTGTCTTATTTTTGTCTCCTCCAGACAGTGCAAATCTTGACTTTGACACAAATTCAGGTCCCAGAATGAGCTTTACACAGGGAGATGGGGGGCAGGACCCTTTTTGCACTGGACACATGGTGTGTTGTAAACCAAGTGGGACCAGGGGAGGAAGGGATTGGCAGGAGTGAAGTTGTGGCTCTTGTTTGGGGTCACTCAGGCCAAGGGGAATGGCTCTGAATGACAGAGGGGAGGCTTAGGTTGGATATTAGGAATAAACCCTTCCCTGGGAGGGTGGGCAGGCCCTGGCACAGGGTGCCCAGAGAAGCTGGGGCTGCCCCTGGATCCCTGGCAGTGTCCAAGGCCAGGTTGGACGGGGCTTGGAGCACCCTGGGCTGGTGGAACGTGTCCCTGCCCATGGCAGGGGTGGCACTGGGTGGGCTTTGAGGTCCCTCCCAACCCAAACCATTGTGGGATTCTGGGATTTATGATCTTCATGGAAGTGTCTCACCTTGGTTCAAATCAGTAACTGTCCCCCCAGCCCTGCCCCCTGTCCCCAAGTGCCACATCCACAGGCATTTTAAATCCCTCCAGGGATGGGGACTCCACCCCTGCCCTGAACAGCCTGTTCCAATACACTCTGAGATCTTTTGGTGCCTCCTTACAAAAGTTCTCCCAAACCTTTTGCATTTCCCAACCTCCTGCATTTATCTTACAACAATTAGGTTTTTCTTCTCCTTGTTATCTCTTTTTCTTCTCATTTTTCTGAGAGCCATAGTAAAAAAACATCACCGAGGGCAATTGATTGAGAGGGAGCTCCTGACACAAGAGCAATTTCTCCTTTAATTAGAGAATTCAATAGATCCCACTGGAAGAAAGTCCCTTAATCACCTTTTAAATTGAGAGAGTTGCAACAAACCCACAGAATGTGGATGCTGATTTTCTGGAGGAAAAGCAGGAGCAAGTGCAACAGCTGGAGACTGCACAGATGTTCCTGGACCATAAACCAAGGAACAGTCCACCCAGGATCAGGGGTTTGTGTTAAAGCTTCAAAAGAACAGAAGTGTTTCGAAGACTTTTTTCCCTCCCCTTTTTCTCTGGGGAAATTAAGCTGCACATTAAGCCACTGACTTATTCCTAACAGAAGAAAATGAACTGTTTGAAGCAATACCTTTTGTCAATTCATTTTTGAAGTCTGAGCATCAAATCCTCTCCTTCCCTCTTCACAGGGCCAGAAGTGGTGGCAAGATTGTGTTTTAATAAATAACATCCAGTAATTACTCTCATTTTGCAGACAGGATCCCTTCCCAGTTCCTCAATCATTCAGTGTTTGGGTACCAATTCTTTATGACTCGACATTGATTTCATCCTTCATAACAAGAGGAATCCATCCCAGTTCTCTGTTCTCAGTGACTGCAAGTCCATTTTCCTGGGATTTAGCAAAAACCCGCATTATAAACCCGCCCTGGGAAGTTCAGGATGAAGGAAATGCTGAGGTTCTGTGAGTGCAGGGAGATCTCAAGCCCTTCACAGAATCACACACTGGTTTGGGTTGGAAGGGACCTCAAAGCCCACCCAGTGCCACCCCTGCCATGGGCAGGGACACCT
>JAWWEE010000474.1:0-10710 GCA_035221455.1 Xenops minutus | reverse complement strand
GGGGACCTCCTGGCTCTGCAAGTCCCTGCCAGGAGGGGGGAACTGGGGGGGATCGGGCTCTGCTCCAGGGAACAGGGACAGGAGGAGAGGGAATGGCCTCAGGATGTGCCAGGGGACATTTAGGTTGGATATTAAGTAAAATTCCTTCCTGGAAAGGGTTGTCCATCCCTGGCACAGCTGCTCAGGGCAGGGCTGGATCCCCATCCCTGGAGGGACTTAAATCCATGTCGATGTGGCACTTGGGGACATGGGTTAGTGGTGGCCTTGGCAGTGCTGGGCAATGGCTGGACTCCATGATCTCAGAGGGCTTTTCCAACCTAAATAATTCCATGCTTCTATTATCCCCAGAGCTTTTTTCAGTGCTGCAGAAGGTCGTGGTCTCTGCTGACACAATGCAGTGCTGGGCACTCCCTGCTGTCCCTCTGGATTCCCCATCAGAGCAGGAGTGACAAGCCAGGGAAGTAGGACTGTGACTCCACAAAGTGAAGTGAACACCTGACTTGCTCAGAGGAACCCACAGAACACAGACTTGCACCTTCGAGTAGGAGAAAAGCCATGGGATACTAATTTTGGGGTCATTAATAACACTGTATAATTCAGTGTATTTTAAAGCCTGTTATTTAATTTTAAAACAGATTGTGACCTCACACCTAAACAAATGTGGGTATCAAATAGCATCAGCCACATTACTCACTGCAGACACAAAGGGCACTGCCCAGAAAACACTCCTATTTGTTTGTGCAGGGTCTCCATAGGGCTGCAGCACCACATGCTGATGCCCAAGGAAAACAGGGATTTATGCAGTCAGAGGGGAAAACACTGTCCCTTGCCAGGGCCACGAGTCCCTCACCCTGAGCAAGGCTGTGCAAAGGATGCCGTGCTCCAATTCCAGCCTTTTCAGACAAACTTTAGCACAGGAGAGGGAGCAGAGCACGGCCAGTGACTTGCCCTGCTCTGATGTGCCCCAAGCTCGTGCTCTGGCACCTTGGAGGACACAGCTGGGCAGAACGATGGCACAGCTCCCCATGGCACATCAGAGGACACGGGGATGAGCCTCGACAGAAAGCCTGGGAGCTTCCTCATCCCATGAAAAAGTCTGCCAGTGGTTGCCATGAGCCAAGTGTGACCTGAGAGAGAGCAAATACCACTGAAATATCAGGGCACCAATCTGTCTTTCCCCCTCTGTACTTGAGCACGCTTGAAATACGCTGCAATAAGCCCCTTATTTCAGGAGGAGAAAGGCCTGATTGGAGAGGAGAGATTTATCTCCCCCCCCACGCTCCATGATGTTGAAACCTTCATTGTGCAAACGTGGTGCTTGAACTGAGACAGCGAGGGGAAAAGGGAGGAATGGGGTGAACAATGGCTGAAAAATGTTAATTCTGCTCTGGGCAGGCTGAGCAACAAAAGGCTCTCTGAAGGCATCACATGGGGCTCGTAAAGCATCACCACCCCATGCTCTGCCCCTACATGAGCCAACACAAGGAGCCAGCCCAGCCCCAGCTGCACAATGTGGCACCGTGGCCTCTGATAAAGAGCTGTGAAGCAACTGAGCGGAAATCTGGAAGGATGCACATCTGGAAGTGCTTTGCTTCTGGCACATCTCGGGCCCCGCTGGATAAATGTTTCTTTGTGGCATGAAGAGCCTGCCCAGGGAAACACAGCGTGCTCTGTGTGAGCCGGGTGCTCGCTGCACTGCTGGGCCAGCTTCAGCAATCAGGGACAGCGATGAAAAGCTGAAAACATTGCTCAGAATTTAGGCTGCAGTAAGCCACTGATGGAATGCATTTCTCTGCAGGCTTGAAAATGCTTTAGAATGTTGGGGAAAAGTATAAATTAGTTTATTCTGGCTTAGACACAGGGCCAGAGGGGGAAACGCTGAGCAAGGGCAGAGCAGTGGTGCAGCACTGTCATTGCTGTTGAGTGCTGGGGGGCAAACCCTCCTCACATGCTCACAGGAATTCATCATCATCATCACCATCATCACAGAATGGCTTGGGGTGGAAGGGACCATCTAGTCCAATATTCCACAGACCAGGTTGCTCAAATTCTGATAACCCAATGCATAAAGCTTAATATAAAACACAACAGACGATGCTGATGCTGCATTTGCATCATCAGATTCCAAACCCTTCCCAATTAAAAGTGCTGCACTTAATGAAGCAACCACACCCCCAGGATTTTGCTCCCTGAGCTAGTGGCAGAGCAATAGCATCAACAACTGCAATAACCTTGTCAAAGAATTTTCAATATTTGAAGTTCTGTCAGAAATGGGAGGAAATTCTAAAATGACAAATTCAGATTATGGCAGAAGCTGAGCATGTCAAGCAGAGTAAGGACTAGGTCATGGCAGGAATGTTCCAGGTAGATTTTTTGGGAATGGAAAAGCCAAAGATGACATTCTTTGTGGCACTCCTAGACCTCATTCCCAGAAAACTCTGGGAAGGTACTGTTCTCAGAAAACTGAATGGAAACTGCACTAGAAACAGACTCAGGATTTTATTAATAAACAAACTCAAACCAAACTGGGATTCTGCATCAATAAACAAAACCAATCCAGAAAGTAAATCCCACAGCAAAGTGGGGAGCCCAGGACTGAGCTTTATGAGTCTTTTGCTGTGTCAGATGTGTTCCATGTGCCTGACCATCCTGGGGGCTGGTGGCCAATCCAGGCTCTGAGTTCCCCAGCTCCCATTCCCCCCTGATTCATTCACCCAGCAAAGATCAGGATCTCATTTCCCAGCTCTGCTATTTTGGGAACTCACAGATACTCCGACTGTCACGGGGTGATGAAAGTTCCCAAAATAGGCCAGGCACTTGTATCTGAGCTCTAACAGGGTTATGCAACCACGTGCTGGAGACTAATCCCATTTCCAGGGTGCTGGGTGGGTTTTGTAGACTTTGTGTGCTTGGTGCACCACATCCAATCTGCCCAGGAATGGCCATAAACCCATCCCTGAGCTCTTTGTTCACCCCAAACTCCTTCACACTCCTCCAGCTCTGACTTTTGACGAGCAGATCTCAGCACAGGCTCAAGTTAAGGCAGAGCTGAGCAGCAAAGCTGTTCTAAAGCCTCTGCATGAGCTGGGCCAGGATTGCAATGGCACAAGCTTGGCACACGCTGCACTGTGCCCAGGCAGGACTGGTCCCAAGCTGGCCCCAGATGTGGGGGTCCCCCACTCCTCTGACAAGCCACAGCAAGAGTTCCCACCTCAACACATTATCCTGGGGCTTCAGAAGGTGTTTCTAACAGAAGTCCTGGTTTTAAATCAGCCATACCCCCAGTAATTTAATCTTATTCTGTGAGACATCCTCATGCCCACAATGCTCTGAGAGAGAGTATTTTAAAACCACGTTTGACAAGTCATTTCATCCCATTGAGCTGGATGGAGTCGCTCAGGAATAAATAGATGTTTGTTTTACAGTCCTCCAGCAGCCCTTTCCAAGAAGCCTGATTAATGGCCTTGGAAGAGCATTCACTGAAATCATGGAGACAGTAAACAGCTTTGAGCAAGTAATCTTTTAAACTGGGGTGGGGGCAGGCTGTGGCACACACACAGACCATCATTGCCATAAAATCCAAGGCTGTGTTTAACCAGGTGAACTTCCAAGAGGCTGCCCAACACCCCACAGCAGCAGCTGAGCTGAGTCTGGGGTCTCAGACTGGGAGCAGGAAAAAAGCCATGGGCAGCATCCTTAGTTTTCATCACGCTGGGAGCAATTCCCATGGGGAACCAGCCTGGAGACCTTCAAAACCACAGCACAAAAGACCCCTGTGGACCCTCTGTGCAGCAAGGACTTGCTGTAGTTACTGTAAAGGTCTTTGTACAGCTGTCCTAAAATGCAGGGCAAAGCCCCTCCACTGTTTTCCTTTGGAGAAACACCAAATCTTACCTTTTGGTGGGGAAATGTTGACTGGATCATGGCAGTTTCAAAACTGTGTGTCCCCTTGAGCTGTGTCTTCTCCCACAGGGCCTTAAGGACTTGCACAGAACTGCTCTCTATGGACAAGGGTTCTGCAAACAAGCTCTGAAAAGGTGGTGAAAACAGGATTTCAGGCATTTTTTGCTTGGCCATTAACAAACAACATTTTGGCCTTGCAAGGGCACAGGCCTGAGAATAACCAGGGATTGGCTCAGCTCTGTAAGGAGTCCTGATGGATCAATAGGCTCACAATTAGATACACCCTCAGATATTCCATTTCCTCTGGGGCTGTTTAAATTGATTGTGTGTTCCATGTCTTTGAGGTCTGTGGCTCACCAAGGATTATCCACCAACCACCACTGCACAACCTGCATGTCATTTTTGTCTTGAAATGCCCATTTATCACCCCGTGAGCAGCACTGGCCTCCATGAACCAGACCCAGGTCTTGGGGAAGTGCATCTCTTTGGAGAGACACGGTATTGACCAGCTGCTTCACTGCACTGCAGGTTTGTGTTCATCTGGACCCACTTCAGCTCTCAGCCCTTGTGTGGGGAGGAGTAACAAGGCAGTGTTTGTGGCTGCACTGGCCAGACAGCCCATGAAATGTAAGAGAAGACCCCACAGAACATGCTCAGCACAGAGTACAGGGGTTTTCAGCCCCTGGACATTCACAGAACAAGATGAAACCCTGTTGGGTGGGGTGCTCTCACCTCCACAGCTCCCTGTGTCATAGGACACGACCTTCTACCACCCAGAATTATTCCTGTATTTCAACTGAACCAAGTTCTCTGGTCCTGAACTGCCCACAGAGTCCGTGGGCTGAGAGGGCTTAGCACTTCTGCCTCTGCTGTATCTACTGTGTGATCTTGGAATGGAAAAATGCATTTCCATGCAGGAGCCAAGGTAAGAGCACACAAACAAATCTGATTTTCCACACTACAACTATTTGATTTCACAATCTGAGCAATGTCCTTCGAACAAAGGGTTCCTGGATGGGTGTTCTGCCTCCTAAGAAACCCCATCAAACCTAATCCTTCTGTCCTGCAACAAGAATTTCCCACTTTCCATCCAAAGGTTTCGAAACATGATGTAAGTCATCATTAATATTTTTTAAATTAATGGATCAGCGTGTTTTAAAAGCATTTTTTGTGCCTATTTCTGGGAATACACACAGGACAGAGCCATCAGGGCTGTTCAATTCACAGCATCCCTTGCTGTGCACATGTTAAAATTTGGATAAAACCTTGGTGTTTCCCAGGCTCATTAGAGTGGGATGAACTATGTAGATTAAGGAACAGAACCTTATATTTTAACTCAAACCCTACCTGTTTCACCTTGAAGTGGGAATGTAGGAGCTTCTCTTACAGTTTAATACTATTTGTAACCTATTAGGAAATTCCACGTGTCCAAATACTGGGCTGTATTTAGAAACAGCATTAAAGGTGATAAAATCACTTTAGGGGTGGTTAGCACTGATCAGATTTGCAAACCCTGCTCAGCCCAAAGTTCTGCAGTAAAAATCCCAGTGGGGTCTGCACCTCCAGCCTCCTCCTGCAGCCTCAGGGTTGGTTCTGCCTCCTGAAAACCCCCTGCCATGCTCCTGGGTGCTTGCAAGGCACCTGGGACTTGCTGGAACTTTTGCCTGAGTGAGGACAATGTGGTTTGGTCCCATTTTTTTATCCCCACACTTTGTGATCTCCCCAGCCAGTTTGAATTCGGGGCATTAATAGAAATATAAAAACTCATAAAGTGCAAAATCCCTTCAACCCAGTAGAATGACTTCCTGAGGAATCCCAAGGGTCACAAATTACAGTGGATGAGAAGTGTATCTAATGAGATTACCCACTAAACATTTTTTCCAAGTGGTCCCCCAGAGGTGCCCCTGGTTTGTGTGCCACACACCTGCTGGAAGAGGAACATGATGTGGATCCACAGTGGAGGCTGGTGGCTCACGAGGGTAAAACTGCATTTACTGTACAAGCAGTAGTGGCCCTTCAGGGCACAGCTGAAGAACAGCTTTGCCACACAGCTTCTGACAGTATCTAGGAGGAAATAGGAAGCACATTAAAGTCAGCTGCAAAACAGAGAGAAGCCAAAGTGCCCATTCCCGGGGCACACAGTTCCACTTTGGGGGTGTCTGGGTCACTCCTGGGGCATTCAGAAGGCCTTTGCTGTGTCTGCACCTTCAAAGTGGGAGGGAAATTTAGTCTCCAATGCCTTAAATCTTCCCCAGTCCCCATTTACTCCCAACTGCACGAGGTGCAGCCCAGCCAGGCTGATGGTCTCCTTTGTGCTTTCTCATGCACTCGGTGCCATTGTTTGGGTTATCAAACTGTGCATCAATTATTCCTGCTTAAAGTTGGTTGGGAAAGCATCCCATATCAACCATTTGGGGACCTGCCATAGGTGGGATCCTTGCTGAGGCTGCTGCCCTTGGGGATTGGGGTCACAGCTGGAACAGGCTCATTCCACCCCAGGTACAACCTGTGACACCTCCCCTTTGCAAAGGAGCCTCCAGGAGCCAACAGATGCACTTCCAGCACTGCTGGGGATGTGGAATTTTGCTGCACAGGCCACCTGATAAATTCACCACGGAAAAGCCACAGTTCCAAAGGAGAGCCTTGGGGAGCCCTCTCGGTGCCAGTCCTGCCCCGTGGCACAGCCCCTGTGCCCAGCCTGCCAGGAGGGCACTGCAGGCACACCGAGCACCTCCAGCTCTCACAGCTCTGTCAGACACCAGCCATCTGCACCACTGGTGACCAGTGCCTTTGCTGATAAGGATCCACTGGTGGTTACGTGCCATTCAAAGGTGTCCTTTGGGATCAGCCACTCAGGACAAACCTCCTCTCCTTCAGCTTAGGGTCACTCCCCCTTGTGCTATCACTCCATGCTCTTGTGACCCTCCTATTGACCACGAACCCCCATTCTCTGTCTCTGCCTGGCAACTCCCACTGTAACAGCAGGTCAGGCATAACCTCACCAGGCTTCTTTATTAACTTCCATACTGGTATTGTTTCACAGCCCCTTTGAACAGCACCAAACAGCTACCCAAGGACAAAAGGCATGGAGAAGAAAAGAGAGAGATCTTTAGATGATGACCTTGGTGCAAATACAGGGGAGAGCTGCAGGGTCTCCACACACATGGAGGGATGGAGCTGGAAGGAGCTGGAGAGCCAGGCTGAATCACTCCCTGCAGAAGGGGCCGGGGCCAGCAGGGCAGGGACTGTGACTCAGGGGCTCCTCTGCTGCGTGGTGAGTCACTGTGAGGGAAAGTGCAGGAATAAAGTGCTCTAAGAACGTTTCCTGACTGGAAAAATGAGTTGTGACTTTTCAGAAAACGGGGCTGACGGGAGGTGGTTCTGGATCTGCTGACAAGGGGAGTGAGAGCAAGGAAGGCTGAGAGCACGAGGCAGCCTGTCTGTCCAAGCACACACCAGCTTGAAATACTTGGGCTTCACGTTTTCAGCTAACCAAGATGTGAAAACATAGGAAAGGAATGAAATAAATTCAGTGTTCTGCATAAACCCGCGACATCTGAGCAATGAGCTTACCAGAGGGACAAAAGGATGGGTCACCAGAGCAAAGCAGCAGTGGCCAGATTGTCACTGAGACTGCAGAAAACTCAAACCAGGGGGGCTGGAATCTGCCAGAAATGCTACAGAGAGGCCAGATGGCTGAGAGGCTGGGAGAAAACCCCCATGAGCTGGCCAGGAGAAACCATTTCATTATCCTTTGACAGAGCTGTTTGCTGAGAAAAGGGAGTCACCAGTGTCAGGTGACCCTTTCCTCTTGTGCAGGACTCAAAAAATGAAGATATTACAGGAAAGTGTTGCTTGGAAAGAGGGAACAGTTGACACAAAGTGGTGACTTGATGCCAAGCACTGGGCATTTGTAGGCTGCTTGTTGAGGATGGGTTTGATTTGTGCACTTGGCTAAATCCTGGGGAATGTGGAAGTGCTGTTTGGGTCATGGCAATCCCAGAGCACAAACCTACCCTCAGATCTACAGTGGAGCAGTCTGAGGGGCACGTGGTGACCATGAGCATTCAGCAGCAGAAACCCAGGGCTTAGAGTTACACCAAAAGAGGTGAAAATTGGAGGTGAAGGTAATTACCCAAACACAGCACTCCCTACCCAAACCTGCCAGCGTTCATGTCCAATATAATGAAGGAGTGTGAGAAGCAGAGGGGTTAATTAGGGTGATCCAAAGTCCTGGGACACATTAAAGCACAAACCCAGTGACGTCTCCAAGGAGGCTGTTGACAGATGCTCTTCCAACAGCACAGTCCAAACTGCAGACCCCTGGTTTAGGTTTATACCTCACAGATGCTAAACCTTAAACCAATGCACTCAACCAGAAACCCAGGCTTGGCCTTGGTCCATGTGTGTGAAAAGTTTAACATTTCCTTTTGGGAAGTCACTCTCAGTGATTTCCTTGCAGATGTAGCATGTACATGTCTCCAGGTACCCTGGACAGCCAGGGCAAGGAGGGGCAGGCAGAGACCCTTCCTCTTCCCTGAGAACAGCCAGGAGGTTCCTCAATGCCACAGAACAAGAAATGACAAAGATACACAGAGACACACAAACCCTCAAGAAATTGCTTAGCAAGACTCTGTGGATGACACTGAGAAAAGCAGTGAGGCTGAAAACATGGGCCAAGATCAACATCAGCTCCAGCACCGGAGCCAGCACTGGCTGAGCACGAAGTTCCTGGAAGAAAGCAGCATTTATTTGTCAATACCAAGAGCAAAAAGCGTCCAACCCAGAAAATCTCCACAGCTTTGGGATGAGACGGGCTGTTACTCACGGCTGCTCCTGCTGCGTTTGATGTGCTGGGTTTGGCAGTGTCTGAGAACCAGCCCACGATTGCTACGTGCATTGGTCAATGGTTTAGAAGGATCCTGATGTCAGCAGAGCCACAGAACCATGGAATGAGCTGGGTTGGAAAGGACTTTAAAGCTCATCTCCCTCCACCCCCTGCCATGGGCAGGGACACCTTCCCCTAGCCCAGGGCGCTCCAAGCCCCGTCCAACCTGGCCTGGGACACTCCCAGGGATGAGAGGAAAAAACAAAGGTGCTTTTAAAATCCTTGCAGTATTTAGCAATTGCATGGATTCAGTGTAATGTGCAGCTTAAGATGCATTTTGTGCTGTCCTAAAACACAGGCACACGAATGGGCTCAGCTCTAGGTAAGCTGTGATTCACACTTTTCCCAGTCCTTCATGGCAAGTTAGATAAACACTATGGACCAAATGTCCCCCTCGTGAAATCCCCATGGGTTTCAGAGATAGGGCAGAAATAATTCAGCATGAAAAGGCTTATTCACAACAAGCCAAAACATTTGTGCTGGGAAGAACAAAACTGAATCACTTGCAGCCTTGAGTTAGTAAAAAAGCTTTGGAGGTAAAAAGAAACCAGACCCAGCCTTGGAAGGTGGAGACAAGTCAGTTCCCTGAATTTCTGTGTAATTCCATTACATTTAAGTGCTCCCCCTGAATTCACCTGGTAAGGAAAGATGAATTGAGTCCCAGAAAACTTTCAGGGTATCAGTAAGATAGAACACAGAGTCCTGTCACCAGAACCTGCTTGCTCTGCCACTGCTCCCCCAGCACAAGGCACGTCCTGGCGAGTGCTGGTGATCCAGTGTTGACTAAAGGTCCTGTAGATGTGATTTATACCAATGAAGTCCAAATTATGGCCAAGATGGATCTGCAGCTCTTTAAAATAAATGGTCAGAAGCATGTAAGGGAGAGAGGAAGGAAAAATGAGCTGATTTCCCTGAGGACATTAAGCCTATTATGTTGGTCACATTTAAGCTACACTTTCACAGGGTCTACAACCAGTTTTGTACTTTAAAAACTCCTGTCAATTCTAAATCCTGAAAACAAATTTGAAGCAAGGTGTTTATGCCAACCTCTGTTTCCCTGAGTAACCTGTCCCATCTGACCTGAATTAGGATTTATGGAAACACCATTCATTCCAGCCACTGGCTCTGTGACTCTTACAGCACTTCTGTTCTGCAGGGGCTCAGAGAGGTGGAAACTGAGCAAAAGGGAAACTAAAAATCCCAGAGACAGACTTGCCTTGTGGCTGTTTTGGGTGTGAGCTCTTGGGGCTGGACATGGATATGATGATCTTGCCTGGGCCAGGACAATCCCTGGTAGCTGCCAACACACCAGGAGAAGGGAAGGGGGTCCCACCTGTGACCCATCCAGGTGGAAAGCAGCCCAGGCTGGCTCTGTGCAAGGGGAGTTTATGGGGTGAGAAGTCTGTGTAAGTGGCTGACATTTCACCTGGGCTGAGCAGCAGCTCAGTTAACCCTGCAATGGAGAGAAGTTCATGGCTCTGCTTCACCTCAGCAGCAGCAAAGCAAAACCTCCTGCCCAGTGTCTGGGGTAACACTGACCAGGCAGAACAAGGCTCATTTTATCCAATTACCTGGAATTATCCCTATTGACAGCACCTCAGGGCAAACCTCAGCCAGGGCACTGGAGGGCTCTGTGCACCCCTCCACCCAGCAGCATCCCCCCAGCACTGGACCTGCTGCTCCCCCATCCTGCATCCCTGGCAGCAGCAGCAGCAGTTGGGGCACTTGGAACATCTGCTTCAAAAAGAAGGACAGGATCACAGAACCCTGGAATGGTTTGGGTTAGAAGGGACCTCAAAGCCCATCCAGTGCCACCCCTGCCATGGGCAGGGACACCTTCCATAGCCCAGGGTGCTCCAACCTGGCCTTGGACACTCCCAGGGATCCAGGGGCAGCCACAGCTTCTCTGGGCACCCTGT
>JAWWEE010000473.1:0-10729 GCA_035221455.1 Xenops minutus | reverse complement strand
GAGCCCCCTGTGTGCTGGGGACAGCTTTGCCCTTGGGGACACCGCTCTGCCCCAGCCCAGGGACACCAGCAGTGCCCCGTGCCGGCCCCTTCCCAAGGGGGCCCCCTGTGGGCACAGGGACCCCCACCCCGGGGCCTGTGCCAGCACCCCTGGACACCTCCAGCCACAGGAACCCAGAGCAAGTGGAAAGCACAAATCTGCAAATGCTGCGTGCGCCCGAAGGAAATGCATAAGAGCTGGTGTGTGAAAAACAATCACTATTTATTTACAGCAGAGCAGAAAAACAAATGAACAACAGAGCTTGTTTAAATTGTAAGAATGTTTATAAAAACAATCTATGAAACATAAAATAAGAATCTATAAAAGATTTACAGAAGAACAAGAAAAAACAATGTATAAAAGACATCTATGGAAAGTATTTAAATCAGAAGAAACCTTCTAAATACAACCTATAAAACATTTACATAAAGAAACTAAAACAACAACACATAAAACATACCCAGAAGAGTCACATCCATGTGCAGCCACCCAGCCCAGCCCCAGCCTGGGGGCAGGTGAGCCACTCTGCCTGGGGCAGGGCACGGGCAGCACCTGTCTCTCCTGCTGCTGGGGCATCTGACCCAACACCATGTCCTCCTCCTCATCTTCCTCATCTGTGGGGACCAGATCTTATCATCAGTGGAAAATCAACAATACCGTAGACTGCCGCGATCCTGGGGTCAGAGGGAGAGGTAAATAACGAGGCACACTCCGGGAAAGAACAAGGCGGAATGGCATTTATTGCTGGGAAGCTCAGGTTTTATAGAGGGTCCAATGAAGGTTCTGGAAAGGGGGCTGGGTTATCACCCTATTAGGAAAGAAGGGGTTGAACTATAACCAAACAAGGTAGAAAAAGGGGAGGGAACATGCAAATGAGAGAAACCTTATTTGGAACAACCAATGAGAAACAACCTCACGTAGGCATACGCACAA
This sequence comes from Xenops minutus, assembly GCA_035221455.1. Lineage (NCBI taxonomy): Eukaryota > Metazoa > Chordata > Aves > Passeriformes > Furnariidae > Xenops > Xenops minutus. Next base: position 9,757 of record JAWWEE010000473.1, on the reverse strand, counting down.
TGCAGCATATAAATCATTTGCTAATGTACAGCATGGATTTTCAGATAACAGTTGAAGAATTTACCGGCCAATTTTTGATCCATCTTCCAAGAGTGCCGTTGCTACAATTCCTCAAAGATGTTCAATTGTATCCCGATCCTTTATGTTCTGACCTTCCTCTTACTACAGGACAAACTGTTTTTACAGATGGCTCCGGCAGAACACGGAAAGCAGCGGTTTGTTGGAGGAAAAATGGAAAGTGGGAATATGATGTTCACACCGTTAAGGGGTCCCCCCTGATAGCGGAACTTTCTGCTGTTGTTAAAGCTTTCTGTTTGTTTAACGAACCATTAAACATTATCTCAGACTCTTCTTATGTCATTGGAGTGGTGAGGACGGTCGAAGGATCTTATTTAAAGGATGTAGAAAATCCTGTCTTGGCGGATCTACTTCGGTCCCTCCTTGTTGAAACAACTTCCAGAACTAATAAATCTTTTATCACCCATGTCAGGTCACACACCCATCTACCAGGACCAGTTGCAGAAGGGAACCAGGTTGCAGATTTGTTGGTGAGTCCGGTGATTGTCCCTAATCGTGTGGAACAGGCTCGCCTATCCCACGATTTTTTCCACCAAGGAGCCAGAGCTCTGCGTAAGAACTTTGGTATCACGCACTCTCAGGCTAGAGCAATTGTATCTGCCTGTGGAGATTGCCAGCAAGTCGCACCACTGCTTCCTCAAGTGGTAAACCCTAGAGGATTCCAGCCACAGCAGGTATGGCAGATGGATGTTACTCACTGTCCTCAATTTGGTAAATTAAAATATGTACGTGTGTCGATAGACACCTTTTCCGGTCTCATGGTGGCGACAGCACATACGGGAGAAAAATCGAGAGACGCTAAAAAACACCTCATGACTGCTTTCGCCATCATGGGTATTCCGGAAAAGATTAAAACTGACAATTTATACGTCCAAATCATTTAAAGACTTTTTAGATATGTGGGGGGTGAAACATGTCACCGGCATCCCCCACTCACCAACAGGACAGGCCATTGTCGAAAGTGCTCATCAAACGTTAAAAAATATGTTACATAAACAAAAAAGGGGGAGTACAGACCTCTCCCCCCAGGAAAAATTAAACAAAGCCCTTTATGTACTAAATTTTTTAAACAGAATGGACAGTGAAGACCTGACACTGTTTGAAAGACATTTCGGCTCTAAAAAAGGTCCGATGAATTCGAGGGAAGCTAAAGTAATTTGTAAAAATTTAGAAACAGGACAATGGGAAGGTCCTTTCTCCATAATAACATGGGGAAAGGGTTACGCATGTGTCTCAACAGGGAACGGCCTGAGGTGGATACCCTCAAGATGGGTAAGACCCCATCGTGGGACAAAGATCGAATCTCCTTCACCTTCTCTACCCTCCTCATGATGCTTATATTCCTGGGTATGATTTCTGAAGCAATCGCAGTCAGAGAGAAAGAAGCTGATTGGTGGGCAGAAAAGGTAAAAAAATATATGGCTCAATTCCCATGGAAAGAAAATGACAATTTCAAACCCACAGTCCCTCAAACTAAAATTCGGCGAAATATAAAATCAACTGAAGAAGTCATATCAGATACTTTGGAAGATAATGATATACAAAATTGGTTTGAAACATCCCGCAGTAATATGTGGGTGGGATTGGCCAGAATGATTGGAAGGGAGTCACTTTGTCTTTCGGTGACGGACCCAGGGAATCCCTTCAAATCATGTCTGGTCGGAGTGCCTTGGCATGAATTGGATTGGATTAATTTTATAAGAAATTATACACCTTGGTGCTCCACGTCTGATTTTCAGCACGGACCGTTCGCCCACTGTTACGTGTGGGATAGATATTCTCCACATTGGCCAATTAACCCACCAACCAAACCAAAGAAGTTTATTTTTAGAGATTCTCTACCCCAAGAAATTGAAGTTTTAGGTTCTTGGCCTGCCCCTTACTGTTTTTATTTTGCTCCAGCAGAAAATGTTCCTGAAGAAGATCAGGTTTCTGTTGCACCATTTCCTAAATCTGCATATGCTAATTATTCAACATGGTGCAACAAATCCCTAAGTTCTATAACCGATTTGGCCGCTCCCAGTAAGACAGTGGTATTACCTCCCCAAGCGTTTTTGATTTGTGGAATGAGGGTATGGAAAGAAATTCCTAAAGGGGTGGTGGGAGGCCCATGTACAATTGGCAAGCTTACCCTTTTCTCCCCCAATCAAACCGTGGCTGGAGCTATGATTAAGCCATTTAATTACAGGTGCTTTTCAAGAGACACAGATAAAATGAAGGATTTCCTTCCGTTTCTATCTGACTGCAATTCAACAATTCATTTTTGGACTAATCAGCAGAATTTATGGAGTTCAGTATTTCTTCCCCAATTAAGTTCAGCACATGCCCTAACCCTATTAACCAAGATGGGATGTTGGATCTCAAAAAAAGGTCAATGCAACCAGTGATGCCTTAGAAGGTCTTTTATTAGACACTAAAACCTTAGAAAAGGTAACGTTACAAAATAGGGCGGCCATTGATTTTCTTCTGTTAGCCAATGGTCATGGTTGCGAAGAATTCGAAGGAATGTGTTGCCTAAATTTTTCATCCCATTCTCAAACAATACAGTCAAAAATTAATGACTTATGATCCATGGTAGAAACAATTAGGGTGAAAGTAGCTAAACCATCTGCAGGTTTATTTGATTGGTTTCCCGATTTGGGCCTCTCATTGGGATTGAAGAGGTTCATCAGATTATTACTTTCGAGTTTGTTTGTAGTGGTATTAATTATATAGGTTGTACCCTGTATTTTTGCTTGTTTTAAGAAACTTTTGTTTAAGACTTCATCTACAGAATCCTATTGGATTGATGCAATAAACAAAAAAGGGGGAGATGTGGGGACCAGATCTTATCATCAGTGGAAAATCAACAATACCGTACTCATCCATCTCCATTTCCTCCTCCATATCAATCTCCATCTCTTCCACAAACCATTCTGTGAGAAAAATCTCTTTTTTTCAATTTACTTAAGATACAAATATCTGTGAGATAAAGTGTTGCAGAAAAGGAAATTTCTATTTCAGCACATGCTGGCTGCTCAGGCCACGAAGGTCCGAAAAGCACACCCCCACACCAAAAATCATTCTTTTTATATGTCCCAAGGATCCCGCCTTGTTAGCATAACGAGAGGAGTGGGCTTCTTCTTCTGATTTGGTTTGGTGGTTTGGTAAGCCCCCCCATGCAGGGAGACGGGATCTCCTGGTCAGAATGACCATTTTCCTCTGCACACAAAGAACTTGCCACATGACAGAGGCTTATTTCAGCCATACCTTTATCTACTTTCATAATTCCCTATTCTTGAACACAAATTGTCCCTAGCACCAGTTCCAGGCAGGAGCTGGTACTTTGCAACTTCCTCAGTGTGCCTAAAGAAATTCCTGAGTTAATGAGCTAAAAAAACCACGGGATTTTTATTTCTCATGAAGGTTCATGTCACGCTGACATCAATATGCAAATGACTTTAGACCAAATTAACACCCATCGAACACACCCACATGGCCTGACATTAGAATTACAGAACTATAACTGATGAAACCACTTAATTATGACAAATGAGATCAAAATTACTCCAAGGAATTAATTTCTGCAAACTAAAAGTTTTTTTCATGCCACTCCCAATAAAAACAAAAGCTAAAATAATTACAATCACAACAAAATTTTTTTGCACATAGATAGCCAGTACTTAAGCAGCTGGAGCAATTACACCACATCCCCTCATTAACCCCACTCCCTGATTAGCATAAAGGTCTCACTGGGCGGGGTTTGTTCCCAGTGTGGGCGGGGTTTGTTCCCGATGTGGGCGGGGGTTGTTCCCGATGTGGGCGGGGTTTGTTCCCGATGTGGGCGGGGGTTGTTCCTGATGTGGGCGGGGGTTGTTGCCAGGTGGCCTGTCCCGCTGTGGCCAGGCCCCCGAGCTGTGTCGCCCCCTGCAGTTCATGCTGTGCTCGCTGGAGTCACTGGCCCTACAGAGTGCAACATGGGCGGGGCCTCGGGAAAGGTGGCTGGGCATGGAAGGGGGTGTGGCCAATGGATCCGGGGTGGGGCTTGGGGAGGGGGCAGGACTTTCTGAGCAGGAGGGATATCCTTTGGAGATGTGTCCTTCCAAACTGGGCGTGGCCTCTCCCAGGCCCGGTGAGAAAAGGGTGGAGCTTTTGGTTGCCATGGCAATGGGGCGGAGCCGGAAGTGCTGGTGAGTGGGGGCGTGGCCTCAGTGAGGTTAATTGGCGATATCTCTGTGTTCTGCTCCCCCTTCCTTCCTGGACTCCCCATTAGCACTGCCCCTGATTGCCCTATCCCTGACTGCCTGCACCCCAACCTTTCCGCATGCCTGACTGCCTGCACCCCTCTTTACTGCTGCCGTTAAGTACCCTACCCCTAATTTCCTGCTGCCTTAATTACCTCCAACCCTAATTACCACTACCTCTGCTTAGCACTACCCCTAATTAGCTGTACTCCTAACTTCCTCCAGCCCCCACTGCTGACATCATTTACCCCCCTTCAGTGCTCTGCACTCCCACCCCTAATTACCTGCTGTTCTACTGCCCTTGTAGCCTTACATTTTACCACCCCTAAGTTCCAGAAGTCCTCCTTAGCTGCAACTCTCCTTATCTCTGCTCCGAAGGGGCCTGCAGCCGTAGCTCCAGCCTCTGTTGTAGTGTCCACCCCTAATTCTCCCCACTTGCGGGTTATTAGTGTTGCAGGTAGGTGGGGCTGGTTTTGAATGCAGAGTTTTCAGTGCTACACTTTTTACTGTTTTAGGGCTATAAAAAGGAATGGGAGAGGGGTCGTTTTACCTGGATGATATTTTCAGGGTTTCTGGATATGGCTGGAATGAAAATAAGGTGTCGCATTTGCGTATTTCGGATTATTTTTGCATATTTTCAGAAAGTAGTGGTTTCGTGGTAATTTTTCGGGTTGGCCACAAGGTGGCAGCACTGTGCGCTAATTATGTTTAGCTGCAATTTTTTTTTCTCACCAGGGGGCGCTATTTTTCAAAAAATTTTTAACCTACAATACCGCTTTTTGGCCACACGGTGACAATATTGCGCTTAGAAAATTTTAATGGCAGTTTTAGGGTTTTGACACAAGGTGGTGCTTATGAGTGTAATTTTTTAAGCGCGATTGTAGTTTCTTGTCACAAGGTGGTGGTATTTTACGTGGGTTTTAATTTTTTTTATTAGATTTTCTGGTTTATTGATAGAAGGGAGCAGTGTCTGATATTTTTGATTGTGTATTCTGGGAGTTTTGGGAAAACATTTGGGGGGGGTGATTATTTGTGGGGGTGTGGAAAGAAAATTTTTTTAGTTATTGATTACTTTAATTCCTTGATTGCCTGCTGATTTTGTGCAGAAAAAAAAAAGAACTTTTGTTCTGATAAGTACTTTAATTGGTCTATTAATTAGGGGTGGGGGTAGAAAAAAAATATTAATTAACTAGGAGGTGTAAATTAATTTTTCATTAGCTGTGGGAAAAATTTCTGGAGTGAGTAATTAATTGCTCCAGCTGCTTAAATACCTGCTATTTATGCGCAAAAAAAAAAAATTATTTTGTGATTGTAATTGTTTTAGGGTTTGTTTTCCTCGGGAGTGGTATGGTAAAAAAAGTATGTTCTACAGAAACTCACTAATTGGAGTAATTGTGATCTCATTTGTCTTAATGAAGTGGTGTCATCAATTAGCATAATTCTGTAATTCTAATGTCATTCCATGTGGGTATGTTAGTTGGGTGTTAATTGGGCCTGAAGTCATTTGCATATTGATGTCAGAGTGACACAGACCTTTATGCTAATTAGGTGGTGGGGCTAATGAGGGGTGTGGCCTGGTAATTAGGGGCAGGGTTAATTTGGAGGGTCTGGCCTCATCATTAGGCAGTGGGGAAAATGGGGGGGTGTAATTCATTACAGTAATTGGGTAATTATGGGTATTAATTGATATGTAATCACTTGCTGATTAATTAGGGGGTTGAAAAATTTTGGGGGCCCCTAATTAGCTTAATTGGGTAATTAGTGTAATTGTGCTGTAATTGATTAGTATGTCATTAGATGGTAATTAAGGGGTCATTAAGTGTCAACTAGTGGGGAGTTAATTAGGGCACATGATGGGTGTGGGAGTGGCATGGGGGTCCCATATATGGCTATGTATACCAGTATCAGGTGAGACAGGGGCTAATGAGCCACTATATACAGAAATAAAAATAATAAGTCTGGTGCAGCACTGGGGGATAGTTTACTCAATGGGAGTAAATATTTAATTTTTGATTTTTAAAAAAAAAGCTTACTCTCATTGAGCAAACTATCCCCTACTGCTGCACTAGAGTTATTTTTCTTTTAACTAAATTGAGAAAAAGAAAAGAGAAAAAGACAAAATATGAGAAAATAGGAAAGTAAGAGAAAATACTAAGACAATAGCAAAGTGAGATATAAGAGAAAAGACTAAGAAAATAGTAAATAAGAAAACAGCAAAGAGAGAAAAAAATAGGAGATAAGAAAAAAGCAAAGTAAGAGAAAAGAAAATAGGAAATAAAATAGCAAATTAAGAGAAAAGACTAAGACAGAACATAGCAAGGTAAGAGAAAAGACTAAGACAGATGCCATCAGGTGCCAATGATGCGGTTTCCCTGGCTCTCCAAAAACACTGAGATCTTCAGGTCCTGGCACGTTTGGTCTGGGGAGGATCTTTATCCGTGTCTAATTCTGGGCTGAAAATGGCAATCTGGGAGATGAGCTTCTGCCAGCAAATGACCGGGCTGTTCCCCAAGAAAGAAAGCCCACAGCCTTGGGCTCTCGGGAGGCACAACCTAATAGCCCGGTAAAAACTGCCACTAATTACCATTACCCAGAATTACCACTACCCAAAGTAACCGCTGCCCCTAATAACCACTACTGCTAATACCACCACTCCTAATAACCACTACCCCTAATTTCCGCTACCTCTAATAACCACTACCCCTAATAACCACTACCCATAATTACCACTATCATTAATTACCATTCCCACATATTAATACTACCTCCAACACTGACCATATACCTAACCTTAACCCTAATTACCACTACCCCTACAAATTACCACTACCCCTAATAACCACTATCCCTAATTACCAGTACCCCTAATTATCCCTACCCCTAATTACCAGTACCCTTAATTGCCACTACCGTAATAACCAGTGCAAAAGCAGTAAGATATTCCTGTCCTATCACTTTTGGAATGGGAAGGATCTTCATCCATGTTCAGTTTAGGGCAAAAAATGGCAATTTGGGAGATGGGCTTCTGCCAGGGAACGATTGCCCTTTTCCCCCAGAAAGAAAGCCTGCAGCCCTGGGCTCTCAGGTGCCAATGATGCGGCTTCCCTGGCACTCCAAAAGCAGTATGACCTTCCTGTCCTGCCACCTTTGGTCTGGGAACCCACATCATTGTTAGCTGAGAGCCCAAGATTTCAGGCTTTCCTTCTTGGGGAAAAGGGCTCTTGGTATCCTCACCTCATCTCTAGGCAGCCACCAGTATCCTGTGTGTGTCCCCCCACCCTCATCTCTGGGGTTCTCCTCCTGGACTAGACCCCCAAATCCTTAGAGGAGACCCCCAGTCTCCCCCCCCACCTCTAGGGATCCCCACTGTCCTGTCACCAGATCCCCAATGTCCTCCCCCCCCACCTTATCTGGGAGTCCCCACTGTCCTGTCACCACCCCAGAGGAAACCCCCCAATATCCCCCCCACCTCTTGGGGTCCCCCTCAGCAGAGCTCCAATGTCCTCCCCCACATCCCTGGGGGGGTCCTCTCTGCTGAGCCCCTCCTACTCCCAGGACATCCTCCTACACTCCTGGGGGTTCCCACTGTCCCCTGGGGGTCCCCACCATCCCATGTGCACCTAAACCCTTCCAAATCCCCCCTCCAGAAGCCCCTGCGGCCCCTCCCCTCCTCCATCAGGGAAGCATCATGCGGGGGGGAAAGGGGGGGCATTAAATTACTCCTGTTTATTTATAACAGACCCTCAGCCAGTACAGTACAAAACTTACAGTAGATCTCGTTACACAAATCATTAATTACAATATTTTACAGATACAAAAGCTCCTGGAGGGAAGGGGGTGGGGGGGCATCCAAAAGCGAGTCAAAACCTCACAAAAAAGGGCAAAGCAAAGACAACAGCGAATCCATTAACGAGAGACAACCAAAAAACTCCTTGGGGAGGCGGGGAGGGGAGGGAGGGAAGGGTATTGCACATCCTTGTTTGTTCTTCATCCATCGGATTAAAAAATAGATATTTACAGGGATAAAGCAACCTGGAGGTTTACAAAATTCCTACAGTTTCGTTTTAGGCTCTTACAGAGGAAAAAAAGAAACAGGAAAGGGGGGCGAAAGAAAAAAACCCAACCCAAGAGGGGTTGGAAACAGCAGAGCTTTGATTTGGGTTAAAAAGCCCCTTTTTTGGGTGGGTTTTGGCGCTGGGGGGTGGGAGGGGGGTGCTGTAGGCACCCCTTTATGGGCGGCTGGGCATGGAGTGACCCCCCCATCCCTCTCAGCCACCCCTTCCCATCCCCACCTCACCACCAGAGGCTGTCAGGGAGAGCAAAAAGGGAGAACCAAGGGATGAAATCCCCAAAAAATAGGGTAATCCCAAAAAGGAAGTGGGAAGGGGCAGCGGGCACGGCCGCCGCTGAGGTGGTCGTGTGTGTCTGTAGAAAAGGAACAGCTTTGGTTTTGACCTCAGGAGCGCGAGAGCGGCAGCTGCTGAGGGGTCTTTTATGCATCCTGGGCCTGGGGGAGGGGGGAGAGGGACACCCCCCCCACCGTGGATTGGGGGGCTGGGCTGGGGGTCCCTGTGAGCAGGGGGACTGGGTTGGGGGTCCCCATTGCAAGGGGGCTGGTTTGGGGGTCCCCGTGGGTGGGGGGCTGTGACTGGGGCACCCCAGAACAGAGGAGTGGGGGGCTGGGTTGGTGGGCCCCAGGGGAAGGGGGACTGGATTAGGGGTCCCCAGGGCAAGGGGATGGGGTTGGGTGTCCTCAAGGATGAGGGGACTGAGTTCGGGGTCCTCTGGGGGTCCTCAAGGACAGGGGGACTGGGTTGGGGGTCCCCATGTGCGGGGGGCCTGCAGCCGGAGGTCCCCCAGTTCTAGTGAAGAGGGGGCTCTGTGGCCAGGGGTCCTCATGGGTGAGGGACTGGTTGGGGGTTCCCATGGACAGAGGGGCTGTGGTCAAGGGTCTTCCAGCACCCAGGAGCTGGGGACTGTGGCTGGGAGTCCCCAGCTCTGAGGGGTGGGAGGGCTGCAGCTGGGGGTCCCCATGGGCTGGGGGGCTGGGCTGGGGGTCCCCCAGCTCCAAGGCGTGGGGGCTCAGCCCGGGATTTTTGGTTATTGCTGCTGCTGCCCTGGCCATTCTGGATCACTCTTCCCAGCGGGATCCCATCCCAGGGGGTCCCCTGCACTGGACTCCCCTGTCATGGGAATAGGAGCCCCCAACCAGGAATGGAACCTGCCCCTGGAATCCTCCTGGATCCCATTAAACTGCCCCTGGGATCATCTCAAGGGGGAAAAACACGGGTGTTGCGGGCACTCAGACCCCAAATTGGGGGGTTCCCGGGGAAGCTCTGGCTTCCAAGTGCTCCATGCAGGAACTGGAGCACCAAGAGAGCATGGAGACACCACTGGATCCCCAGGAATGCCGGTGAGAACGGGGGGGGGGGGGGGGGGGGCCCGACGTGGTGTCC
>JAWWEE010000472.1:0-10740 GCA_035221455.1 Xenops minutus | reverse complement strand
TACATACACACTGTCACCTTAAGGAAAAGTTAAACAGTCAGAGTACTTAACTCTAAACTTTCAAGCATACAGCTACACTTTTCCACAATTGCCTAAATAGTGCTGGTTATTTATATGATTCATACATCTATACAAACTTATAATTTGTTTGAACATTGTTTAATGGATCAGTTTAATGAATACATAAGATGGTCATTGAAATGGCTTTTAAATGCATAAAAACGGTTTTTCGGGCTTATTTGTATACAAGCAAACAAAACACCAAAAAGAACTACCATTTTTTCACAAGGGTCCAATATAATTAGGAATGTTATTTTTCTGAGATCTTCATGCTATTTCCAGATTACCTTTCCTTCATTGTGTAATGCACACGTATTCAAAATGTTTAAAGCAATGGCAATTTTCTTGAAGATTTCTATGCAAGTAGGATTTCATGCCAATAACAGAAAAGGTGCCTTCGGGGTCTGAAGCCATGGAAATTATAACACTGGAAATATATTCAAAGCCTAAAAGAGATTTCCAGAATAATAATGAAAACCTATTATATAATACATACACACACACACGCACACACACACACACACACATACACACATGCACACCCCCTCCATGGAAGTCAAATATGTTGGCTTGTCTATCATTTCATATTACTGTATGCACTTTGCATTTTAAGAAAGTTCAAATCAGTCCGCTAACTTTGATTATAGTGACATGTCTTACTTATTGTCATGAATCAAGTAGATTCTTTTTCCTTTCAAAACAATTAGCTGGGTGGGTCATACTACTGTCAAAAATGCTCGGAAAATGAGCCATTTTTTTTCTTATTCTGTAGTGTAATTTTCAAGGTTATTCTTTATTTCTGAAAAATGATGAAAATATATTAAAACAAAACAAAATAAATAAACAAAAAACAAAACAAACAAGCAAAAAAACCCCCAACCAACCAAACAAACAAAAAACAAAACCAAAACCTCAAACCAAACCAACAGAAACCCAAGCAAAACCCAACAATTTCATTACTTGATTTAGCATTTTGGTCCTTGTCATGAAGGTTTTTAATTAAAAAAAAATGAAAATCATAAGTCAATTTGTCTTCAAAATTGATTACTGAAGGAAAATATTTCAAGATAATTACTAAACAGCTTGGGAAAAGAGTGCAGACATTATTTTTTTCCTCCAAATAAACACAGTCCGTTTACAACATTTCTATTTCTTCCTATATTTACTAATTCCATGTAAAACCATCCATGTAATATTTTAAGTTGACCCTTGAGATATAATGGCTTTAGGAATACCAAATTCAAAAGTCAACAATGAGGTAGTCAGAAAGTTTACCTACTTTATTTCAGTACAACTAAGGCTTTACCCTTCTTGTTTCTAACTGCTGTGTCTGAAGTTTTTTGCCCATTGTGAAGAACAAAAAGGGTATTTGGAGCCATTGACCAAAGCACACTAGATAGGATAAAAGACTGAAATGGACATAATAATTACCAAGTCTCAATTCCTGTAATTGCAGGCTAGCCTCTTTGCACAGGGATTCTAAGTCAGAAACTATATAATTCTTTCAGCTATGTAGCTGCAGTAATTTTTATCTATTTCTTTGTTCTTGTGGGGTTTTATCTATAATTAATGTGCACATTTTCCAGCCCTTATGTCTAGTTTTCCATCAATGTACTCAGTATATGGGGACAAACACACATATTAAGCATGCCAAATTTCAGGTGTAAATTATCCTTAAATTGTTAAATAAAAATATGATTGCGAAGTTTCAAGCAGAAAGTGAAAAAAAAAGGTTTTAAAATAATAAAAAAACCCCTCAATTTTCAGCAATATTGTTTTGTTACTGGTGGATTTGGATATTTCATCTGGAGGCAGGACTGTGACTAAGCATGGATATGAAAACTGAAGAGAGTTAGAAGGATGTCCTTGCAATTTTGCATCTAAAGTGATGAGCAAGTACACAGAAGCCTTATACTCTCTAATGCAGTGAATATTACTGTAAAATCTAGTGACCTTCATGGGCTGACAGGCTGAGGATTGAGTAATCCACTGATGTGCCCTTTGCACTAGTCAGCAGGGTCATGTTTCTCCTCTTTTATCAACATCTGTGCCGCACCTCTACATCTACTTTTGCCAGTATGTCAAAGACCTTGCTGTAGGCCTTTGTGCTGCATTGAGGATTAATTTCCCAACTAAGAAAATATAGTATGTACTAAAACAAAGTATGAAGTCAAAATTTTTGTTTTCTAAGCTCTCTCAGCATAGACATAGGTGGGAGGCTGGTATCATCTGTCAGTTTTCCCTCTTTCTTTAGAAAAAGTGCAGGATGGGGGCAGAGTAGGGAGAAAAAAGTGGGAAAAAGCTTTTCTGCCATGTTAGTGATTCATTTGTATTGCATAACTGAAAGAAAGTTCATGTTACCAAATCACCATCAAAGAGCACATTTATAATGTGGCCATGGCATGATTGGATTTTTTAAACACAATAATAAATAAAGCACAGGTAAAGTAGCAGATACAGTGTTTCCTGTGGTTTGCCTTGGTCATCTTACATCCCTGTAATTTTTCATTGGTCAAACAGAAGTGGACTGAACATTTTAATAATATGAAATACCCAAGGTATGTACTGCTGTGAAAAAAACAAAACCTTAGTTTTCATGCGCAGGAATGCAAAATGAAATCAAACACTATCAAACCAGATTTGACTCACCTAATCCTTCCACAAGTAAGCAACTTCTGGTCTCTAACTTTCTCAGTGGACTGAGTATATTTCTATTGAAGAAAGTCTGTGGTACACACATAAATTCAAAGGAATTAGATTTTCCTTCTTTCTGTTCTCCGTGACTTTTATGTCTGCAATGCTTGTCTATTATGACCCACCCCTAATGGCAAGGGTAATTCAGATTCTTGTTGGTAGATTCCTTGGGGCAGATTAGAGTGAAACAACACTGAATGACCCTAGTTTATGTATGTAGGGTTTATTTTAGAATAATTTGGTTGCAATGGAAAGGAGGTAATTTATATTTTGGTTATTAGCTATAGAAATGTAGCAAAAGCACAAAATTCACACTTTAGAAAATGTATAAGGAAAAGAATGAAAGAAAAAGAAAGGAGTGGAAAAATAGTGGAGGGAAAATATATCACCACTCCTGGATCCAGTGCTGAGACTTGACTGTTGCAATTCAGATGTCCCTTGGTGGAAGGAAGTGATGGTTGCAGTCTTGAACCCTAGGGGGTGGGGGAGGCACATGAAACACAAAGTTTAATAGGTTAATACAGGCTTAGGTTTATGTGGAAATGCTTAGGCACCTCCCATGGCAGGGTGAGTTTTACACTGTATGTTGCAACACCGTGGATCATGCACATTCCTCTGGTGGAAAGTCCCAGAAACGAGTCTGGGGCCGCTTCAGGGGTCTTTGATAGTTTATGACACCTTCTAAGACAGGACAGCTGCCTCTCACATCAGCATAGTTGAGCCAATTTTGTCCCATCAGAAGGGATGAATACTTTCAGGCCTAGGTGTAAATGCCCCAATACCTCCTCTGGAGGGGAGGTAGAAGGTTCAGTTTTTCAACTGAGCCAGTTGTATAAAATAGGACATTGGCCTAATAAAAAGTACTATCCCACCTCACAGGATCTGCTTCTTATCGGCCTGTCCCCTTGTCTGTCTCTCAAAACCCAGCTTGTAGCCTCTGGTGATGGGTTCACATGTCCTCTTCATGGGACAGATCATCAGCAAAGCACCCTACTACTTTAACAAAGGGCCAATTGTTTGAATCAATAAGTATTTGAGTCTATCACATTGTCTTTGCACAGCAAAAGCAAGTATGTAAAAGAAAAACAGAATGTGACTTCAGTTCTGATTTCATACTTCGACATTTTTGTGAAAACTGCATTCCTGCTCTAGTCACAAACTCAAAACTAAAGTCAGAATTACAATGGATTCCTAAAGTATAGTATCATCACATTAATTTACAAACTCTTAGTTTCCTCTTTGAAAGTCTCCATGGACAATTTCACTCTTCATCTCTGACTATACTCCTAAAAGTAACAGCTAATCTTTAAATTGTAGAAAGTATCTTCACTGCAAATCAGTCTTGAGTTCAGACTGCTATTGCTATTCAGAACTACTGCCAGATAGTTTCATTTCTCTGTACTTCACTCATCAAACATAAAATGCAGACAATAACACTTTTTCTCACTCAGACAACTGTCATGAAACCTCATGTATTTATGCTTGGGAATTATTGCACTAAATTCACTTGGGCTTATTTTGAAATGTGAAATAGCTGAGAAAATAAGATGTGAGGGAAAGACAAGTCATTGAGAATGTAAGTTCCTTACATTTTCCTAAAATGAAAGTAATAAACACAGAACAGCTGAGAGTTGTGCTTTTACTTAGGTCAGACTTTACAAAAATGCTGTTTTTTCCTGGAAACAGAAAACTGCCACATATTTGTGTAAAGCAATAGTGGACATACTTAAACTTTTCGAAAGATAAATACTTACCAGCCCTGCTTTTCAGGTGTGCAGCTGGATTGAACATGGTACAATACCAAAAATATTGTTAAAAAAAAATAACTTTAGCTGCTTTAGTTGAACTGCTCTTTCCCATTTCTTTTCAAAGGAGCCTTATTTCAGACTTGCTCTTGCTCACTCACAAAGGATGAAAGGAGCAGTCTGTGAGCTTGCTGAGCTCATCCAGTCAAAGAAGACTGCTTTTTTGGTTCCAGCTGTCATGAGTTTACATTTGAAAAACAGCCATCCCCAAGAAGGTTGCAAAAGGCTGGTTTAACATGACAATCGTAACACTTCTAGCAGAAATTATTTTTTTTTTCTTGCTGTTTCTGTATATCTTTTATTTTACATGAGTTAAAACCTTCATCACCACCAAAATCAGAGACCAATGTGCTTAGTTGTGCAGCCTCCTTTCTTACTTCAAATCTGTATATGTAATCCACACCCATTCTGTAATGAAAATGAAAAGGGAAGAAAAATAATATATTTTGAATCTCAGCTATTAATTACTAAGTAATAATTGCAAAGTAATGAAAACTAGAGCAAAAGTGCAGTAACATGTCAGACAGCTGCTTTAAGTCAGGGACTCTCACAGGGTGTCATGATTAAAGCTTTACCCCAGTGATTCAACAGGAATTAAAGGCAATGCAACTGCATACAGTGATAGCATCCAAAATTTGAATTAAAAAGATCCCTGAACTGGAAATGCTACTAAAATAACATTTTATTTTTTTATTCTGAGAACGATTTAATTCTGTGGTAACACAGGAATTTCTTTTTACTATACTTCTGTATAAAAGTTGATCCTAATGCGCAACATTGTCTTTCCTAAAAGCAATCACTTAACAGTACTTCTGACACCTTACTTTTCATTCATGCTCAAGATACTTTGTGTTTAAGACAAAAATATCAACTGACTCACCACTAGGATTTTTAACTATTTCCAGACAAAAGAATTAATATCAGATCTATCAATTTACCTGTGTGTCTATTTAGAGACATTTTTTTTCAGAAGCCTCCTCTTTCAAATTATTTTTGTTTGGATTCTGTTTTATTCTATGAAAACAAAATGAGTGTATCCATATGAAATTGTAAAGAAATTGAACATCACCAATATGACACAAAAAGTTCAGTTTACTAAAAAGCAAAGGTAAGAGTGAGGATTTGTGCAGAGTTTATTTGAATTTAAAACCAAGAGTCATATTTAATTTCAACTTACAGAGAAAAGCAAACAAAATCATTTTTTTTTTTTTAAAGAGTCCTTTATATTCTCTTATCTGACACGACATTTTCCAGAAGCTGCATAGTACTTTTTAGGTTGGTCGTTTCTCCTTCATTCTATGGTCCAGCTTTAGAATAAAAGCTTTGTAGGAATTTATATAATAAATACTTGGCAACATTGAAACCAGTGGAATAACTCAAAAACATTTTGTGTAATAAGAAAAGAAAGTCTCCTTTTTTTTAAAAAAAAAACAGCTGTGGATACTTGGCCACATTATGCCATGTTTCCTTAGGAAAATAAAAAAAAGCCATTAAAACTCACTTTCAAATATTTTTTCCTAAACTGCAGTTGAAACTCATGTTTGCATAGAAAGTACTACAATAATAATAATTGAAAAAAATAATTGGACAACCAAAATGGGCATTTATTTGCCTGATTACCCATATAATACCTACAAATATCTGTGCTTCTGTATATGTACAGACATAACTCATTTGTTAGTGTGTTTTAATTCTCTACTTTCTCCAATGAGGGGACTGCTGTCAACTTCAGGGATTTGCTCTTTAGCCCAAGCAGCAGTGGTAGGCTAAGTAAGCAGTCACCCTGCAAATCTGAATACCAAGATCAACCTGTATTTGTCTATCTTGCAGGTGCAAATTAGAAGGTTTTGAACATTTAAAGTTATACGGGAAGCTATAAAGCACTATAAATATTCCAGCCTTTTTGTACACATTGCAGGATCTCCTATGTTATTTTCAATATTCCCCCTCTCCTTCCCTATTTGAGAAGTGTTTCATAGTAACTTTTTCTCAGGATATGAGTTGTCATTTTCTGGATTGGTAAAGTAATTTCAGTTCTCCCACCTCTGTGTTGACTCAACAGTCTTAGAAGCAATTGTCAGTTTCTAAAATGTGTAATACCTTATTACACAATATGTAGAATTTATTTGTGGTAGAGATCTGTTGTGCTTCACTATATTTGTTCTTCCTTTATATAGTGATTTTCATGTTATTACATTGTTATTAGCTATCTACTTTGATAGTTCTGTAAGAATTCCTTAAATCTTGATGGTCTAAGGACCTGAATATCTGAGCTTAAAAACATAGGATACTTTTTCTCTGTTTTTGTAATTTCAGTTGTAATTGTATTTTTTTTCCTGAAGAAGTTTTAAATCCTTGTTATTTTCGACCACTTGTTTATTCTGAGCATTAACTCCAATTTTTGTTGCTTCTCTCAGTAAGCTCACACATACTGATATACATATAACAGAACTTCTGAAGTATTTTAAATTGCATTTGCTTAATTAGCATAACTAAAAACTCTATGATCATTCAAAACCTCCAAGGGCCAAGATGATTTTGTATGAAAACAGGCTTTGTTTGAAATTTTGAGCGGGATTTCACTGTAACTCAGAAACAAGTCTTTTGCTGAAATGAGATTTTTTAAGTCTGCTTTAGATATGTTGGGACTGCTTTTTCTCAATGTCCTAATATTCCCATTGATGCTATTCTCTTGGCCCTGAAGGCCAAGTAGGTTTTGAAGAAGACATTGAGAAATGTCCAATTAGGGATTTGATAAACCTACTGGTAAACCGCTTACAGCTGTCATCAGCTATTTGTAGTGCTGTTTCATCCCATCGCTTCCTGACATTCAGTGAGATATCCTTGTTTTGGGACATATTGCTCAACATTGCTTGTTGTTGGATACTTGATTTTTAAGACAGAAAGGAATAACAAAAATAGAAAGGTATTCCTGCATCATATATCAATACATTCATTTTTTTTTTTTGTTGCTTATGAATTCTCATCTGTTTTTAACATCTAGCTAACTTGTCTCTATTTAATTAGTTTACTTGAAAATTCCTCTTTTCAAGTGTGTGTATACACATCTGTTTTAGATACCGCTTAACGCAGAAATACCTCACTTGGGAGAACAAAAATAAGTAAATTAGGGGGAACTATATGGTTGTATGTACAATATGTTAAAGTTTTTATGGACCATTGGTTTCTGACTGCCCTATGTGGTTCATTAACCTTTAAGTTGCAGGCTGTGCAATTCACGGAGGTAGCTAAAATACCAAAATGCAATTTCAAGCTGGCTTTTGTTCTTAAGTGTGCAAATAACTGTAACAAATTTATTTTTTTTTAACTCTAAAACTATTTTTGTTAATCACAGACAGTAAGTTATCATAACTACTAAGTTTCTAGCAAGACTACTAGATACCTTAGCAAGTGTTTAGCAGATTATTTACAATCAGATCTTGAAAATTAATATGTTGCAATTTTTATCATATAGAAGTGTAATTTAATTTTTCAAGGTTAGTTTTGTTTAAAAAATTGCGCAAAACTCAGTAATATATAACAACTTAATATATAACAAACATTAACTTACTCTTTTTTTTCACTTTTACTGCATTCTCACAGAAGACTAAAAGTGTGTGACATGCCTTGAACATGCCTGCAGAGAGAGTTGACAACTGCTGTTAAATGGAAAAGAGACACTCAGAATCATAAGTGGACTGAGTTATAAATGTCTATTGTTATGAGAAGAATAGGGGAAACAAAATAACAAACAGAATTTGTATTAAAAAAAAAAAACAAAAAACCAAACAACAAAAAAACCCAACCAGCCAAAACCCCAAAACAAGAAGATTAATACTTCATAGTATGGAGCAGTGTGTAAGAGAATAAAACCCATTTTCTTCCAGTATGGCTGTGTTTGTTCTTCCAGATTTTTTCAGTCTATCAAATTTGCATAATATCACATCATAGTCAGAATTTGCAAACAATGCAAGTCTTATTCCAGAGTGGACAAAATGTGCTTACTTAGATATCAACCCTTTGGAAATGGTTCAAATAATGTAGTTTCAAATATTCTATTTCTCTTACCTTTATGAAGTATAGATCTACAAAAATAGAACAGAGTACAGTACATTCTTCATGGTTGCATGATTTAACTTCAGACCCAATTCTTAAATATCAATTTTGTAAAAGATACCACAACACAACTTCTGTAGGTAAATAAGGCTTTTTCTCTCTCTCTCTTCTTTTTTTTTTTTTTTTTTTTTTTTTTTTTTTTTTTTTTTTTAATGCTTTAATGAATTTGCATTTGCAGTATTATTAGACTGTGGAGAAAATGTAACTCTTCAGCTACTATGACTCCAATGCAACATCAGTGTATTCCCAACTCTCCTTTGAACTTGGAGCTTGTGAACAAAACAGATGATTAGTCTTTCTGGCCACTGCTCTAATGAGAAATCCCTTAAGTTCATTTTCAAGGCCTCCACTGTCTACATCCTTGGATTTGGTCTACAGTAAAACTTAGCTGTTCATATGTCGGATAACTGCCTTGAGAATTAGCCTCAGCTGATGTAAAAAGATAATGACATAGAAAAAAATTTGTTGAGATTTAGTCAGGGTTACTAGAAGATACCAGACATCTTGAGGTAGAAAATCTCACTGCACTACCAGAAAATAAGCTGGTGAACGTTTAATTTATATTATAGTGAGTTTGCAGCACTGAAGATGTTGCTACATATTTGTCTTACTGCACTAGAAAATGGGTCTCAGCCACCTATTTCACACAGATAGACAGAACAGAGAAAACAAGTTGCAGCAATAACTTGTATTGTTTCTGGAAATATCATGTTATGATCTTTTCTTCTTACTAACTAGCCTTCCAGGACTGCATCCAGACTATGGTGGCTGACTGAAGAAGATGGAGAATGAAGCAACCATTAAGTGGTCTGAAGCCATCAGCTGGAGATGTGATATATGAGAAGAAGCTCTATATTTGGATTTACACTCAAAAACCAGAGCAATTTCTGCTTTTCCCCTGAAGAAAGTTGTCATGGTTCCAAGCATACCTGTCATTGATTTTCATTTCAGGAAGAAATATAATCTTGCCTTCCATGAGTGTAAAGCCATGAAATCAGAATAAAGCCATGAAGTCAGAAGGTTGAGGAGAATTTGTTATGTTATATATAGAATGATGCCTTAGGGTTTTCATGAATTTGTAGATTTTTATTCTTCTATGTAGTTTCTTGCATTTAGAGTAGCTAACAACCTCTAACCCTGTGCTAGCTGTCTTAAGGGTCAGATAACAGTTGGAACACCATGCCTGGGAAACATGTACCAGAGCTAAAACAATAAGATACCATATTAGTCAAAACAAGAAAGCAAAGCCCAGCAACCTTGGAGAAGCTTCAATAAGGTAAAGTGGCATGAGGATGATGATAAAGGGTGAAGTAAGGGGTCTTAAGACCTCCAACTCAATTCTAGGAGAGGCGTACCATGGGGCAGTTCCAAGGGAAGTTCTGGGTATGGACCTGTCTTAGATTGGATGCAACTCTTAGATATGATAATTGAGTAGTGTTATAAAATTAGTATGCTACCATGTAGATGGGGGCTTTCCCAGCTCTTACACCTTGTTGTGAGAATGTGTTACGTTTCTCACACACACACACACACACACACACACATACACACACTGTGCTGCCCAGCCTGGTGTGGTGCCCTGTGTTCTCCCCCGCTCCAAAAAGGGGAGGGGGCGGGGAAGAGCTCAGAAGAGCTCTGCTTGCAAAAGGGGGTTTTCCCTCTCTAGCTGTCCTGAGGTGGGGGGAGAAGATGTTTCCCCTCCCTTGTTCTCCCAGGCTGGACCTCAAGAACCTTAAGTCCTTCTTGAAGGAAGATGAGACCGGTAATGGGAACTGGGTACCAGCATGAGCTGCTGGGGTAGCTGAGCTGCAGGGAAGTAGCTGTAAAAGTGAGTTCCTGCCTTGTTTGTAGTGGGTTGGGAGGTGAGCTGACTTGGGCCCAGATGTTGCAAGAGTCAGTTTCCCAGCCTGTGTGTGTGAAAGGGTCTTTCACCTGTGAGGGGCAGGTTGTAGTCCCTTGTTTCCTTCTGTAAGACATAGCAGAGTGGCTCAGGGGTTGGCTGGAAACAGCCGGGAATGAAATGAAAGGGATGCCTTTCGGATTAATTTACTCTGCATGTTTGAAG